>JAMYWD010001987.1:0-11170 GCA_028583415.1 Protea cynaroides
GATAAGGTGTAAGACCCGCACTCTGAAAACCCGGTCTAACCTTGGTTTTGTGGCGTGACAGGTCTTCCGATCATCACCGGGCCAGACGGGGCAAGCGGATAACAAACAGGTACAAAATCAGACCGAAGTCGACCAATTATACCTGATTTTAGGTATACCGGTCGATGGTACCGGTCTTGGTACCGGTCGATCGGTATGGCCTGCACAGCTATGTGCGAAAATTTGGAAATTGGTCTCTACGGGTCCCGCTTTCCTGATTTCGAATCCTAGAAGTTTCCTAATCCTAGTAGGGTTACTAAACCCTATTTTTAGCCTATAAATACACCCTTAAGCCTCCTCAAATCCTTTCCATTGTCTCTCGCAAACCCTAGAGAAGAGAAAGAGGTGGAAAAGGAGAAGGAGCTAGGAGGAAGAAGAAGGAGCCGCCATTACCGTTTGACGAAGCTCTCGTTACGCCTGTCAACGGTAAGTGTTTGAATTCCTCTTCCTACCCTATGTTAGTTGTGTGGGTGGATCAATACCATGCAAAGTAGGTATTGATCTAAAACCCTAAATTGGCCAATAAATCCTAAGTTGCCGTCAAACCCTAGATTCGAGTTTTGAGATGCTATTCATCGAAACGAGACTTGAATGAGTTGGGGATAACTCTAACTCAAAGCCTAGACTTAGAATGGATAGGAGAAACCCTGAAAATCCATGGAGGATGATCGTCGGCAATCGAAAAACCCATGTATGGTCTTCCGGAGACATACCGGTCAACTATACCGGTTGCACATAGTGCGATCGGTATGTTGCGATCGCTACCTCTCGGGAGGTTATCTGTGGGGGACCGGCTGACCATACCGGTCGCCAGTCTTTCCCATAGAGCTGCGACCGGTATGTTGCCACCGGTCAGCTCTGTGAGGGTAGTTTGTGATCCCTGTTGGTTTCCGACCAACATGAAACTCTAAGAATGTAATTTTAATGAAACCCTAATAATATTGTAGTACTTTGTGACATATCGTTTGGATCTTGCGACGTGGAGCAAGTTATCGAACGAGCGTCAGGTAAGGGAATCTGACCTAAACCTAATAATTAATGGACAGTAAATCATTGTTAATCATTAGATATCTATGATGTGATGTTTGTGCTTATTCACATGCCATCCTTTACTTTCAGTTATTATTATTGTTCATGCATTGATAGGATGTGATTGTTAGGCATGTGATTGGTTTCGTTGGTGTGTGGAGTGGGGCATGGGCCTGGGATCGCTCTTCACACTGGCACCTTTTGTAGTATTCTGTCTTAACATGCTTGGTACGGGTGGGGTATCAGGGGAAGGTCGTGGTACGGTGGTCTCCGATATTGATGTTGTCCCGGCCATTGTTATGTGGTACTGAGGATTCCGAGTCGACGCTGGCTTGTCCACGATGCTTTAGCTCTATCTCTATGCCGTAGGGAGTTATGTTGAGATAGGGTCTACCTGCGTATTGTTTCTATCCTAGTGGGTTAGTTGCGGATAGGGTATCAGGGGGAGGTGAGGTATTGTGGTCTCCGGCCTGGCCTACACGCTCTAGCTCTATCTCTATGCCGTAAACGACTGTGCTGGGATACAGCATACATTGTTGACATATAGGATTGGTTAGTTGCGAGCCCCGGGCCAGTAGGGGCTTAGGTACTGGTATGGGTAGAGTATCAGGGGAGGTGCGGGTATACCTTAGCTCTATCTCTATTCCATGATGGGTGCATGTGGGTTGGTGGTAGTGTGATCTATTGTGTGATGCCACACACTCGTGTATAGAGGTGCGGGGGCCACCAAACCTTTCTACAGCACATTACAAACTTAAAACCAGACCACAGCATAAAATGAATGTTACTCATGCATAATATTGTAAAACTGTCTGATTGCCTTATCGAAGCTGTGTTGTGTGCTCACCCTTTGTACGCACATTGTTTTTAGATGTTGATGCAGGTTACACTATGGATGATTACGTGAACGCTCCGGCGTATGGAGGTGTAGCTGCTGTGGATGTACAAGCAGGGGAGGACGAGCATGATGCTTCATGCGAGTGCCCTTTTGCGTGTACCTTTGATGGGATTTTATTTAGTTGTTTCAGTTATTTTGTTTGATATTAAGAGATGTAAAAGATTATTATTTTATGTGTTTGATTTTGAATAATGGGATAATTTATTATCAATAGATACTCAGTTCATTCTATTTATAGTCTTCCGCTGTACTATTATATTCTGATTGTGGTTACGTGTAATGGTTTGTATGGGTAGACACGGCCTATTCGAGATCCTGGTGTGAACCATTGGTTCAATGACGGTTCACTCACACCGTTCTGGTTGGATCAGAATTAGGGTGTGACAACTTGGTATCAGAGCTCTCGGGCTCTGTTCCAACAAACCTTGTTGCACTTAACTGAGTCGATGAACTGAGTTAGGAAAAATTAAAAATCTTAATACAAACACAGCCTAAGCATTGATTGATACCTGAGACGGACTAAGAAAGAGAATAATGTACTATTCTAAATATGAAACTTAATATGTGCACATACACTAGATAGGTGAACCATAAAACTTTCATTAAACAAGAAAAAAAGTATCAAATGTAATAGTGCTACAGGGTACAGTCCACAAACCGGAAAGTTACCCTGTTATATAAACCGTCATATGAAAAGAAAAATAAATGGGAAATCATGGGGTAGGAGGCCTGGGAGGAATGGGGTCCTCTATATCATAGTCCCGCTCGTATGTGACCCTAAGCCAATGCACCTAGTCCTGAGTCACCCATAGACTATGAGCCAGGCGTCCCAACTCCTGACCCATCTCTCGCTGAGACTCCAGGATGACCCTCTGGGTGTCCCTGATCTCAGTGAACATACTCAACACTAAGTCGGGAGGAGGCTGAGAGGGTCCAGCTGTAGAGACAGATGGTGGTGGTGCAGGTGCAGGCTGTGGGGCAGGCACTGGTGCTTCCCCAGCCACATCGTCATCGTCGTCATCACTCACCTCTGCCGCATAGGCCGCATTGGCCGCGGCTACTGCTGCTGCTGCTGCTGCTACTCTCCCAAGTGGACGAGGGCGAGCCTCCAACTCGTCGTCACTAACGGGCAGATCAACCATCTGCATCCTCTGAATGGCGTCCCAGTCTATGTCGGACGTCATAGTGTCCTCGACTGTCACCTCACCTCTCATGCTCACACCCAGGCGAAGTAACAGGGAGGTAATGAGACGACCGTAGGGAAGGTTACTGGCCTGATCGGCCAGGGTCGCCTGGTGCATGGTCTGGATGATGAGGTAAGGAAGTGAGATGTGCTCCCCTGTGTAGACGCAATAGGTGACGTACTGGGTGAGCTGGGACAACTCACTATAATGGCCGCTCTGGGGGACGATGTTGTGCTGGATGATGCGACTGTAGACCCGAGGTATAGGTCTCAAGCTAGCCGCCTTCATAGGAGCCCCAGGGTTAAGGATCTGATGAGCTATCTCTCGACGCAGGTCCTCAGTCAGATAGCCCTTCGCTTTGGGAGGGAAATACACTAGGTCTCCATCATTAGGAACCCCTAGAAGGTCGGCCAGCTGGTGGGTGTTGAATGAGATGTGTACACCCCTGACATAACTGGAGATACGTAAATCCCTACCTTGGTTGGGATCGTTCACATTTCCGTGCAGCTCCAGGTTAGCAAAGAAATGCTTAACCAGATTGGGACGAGTGGTGTAGGTGTAAGAGATGACGGGCGACCAACCAAGCCTGTCAAAAGCCGCTCGAACGTCGAATCGGTCTAACTGCTCCAAGTTGACCCGACACCCAGATTCTATGTTCTTATTATCGAACCACGGGAACCGAGCTTGTGCTTCCAAAGAACGGAACCATTGCTCGTCCAATTGGGGAATTGGTGGCGGTGGGGCACGTGAACTCGAGTCGTGGGGACGCTTGCCAAGAGCACGTCTAGGAGCCATTTAAACTGCAAAACAAATGAGAAACAAGTGAAAAGTTAGAAATTGTCGAAAATTTTCGAAATTTCGGCAGCATAACGGCTATAATTCAAGAAAAAGCCTCGAACTCACCCAAAACATGGGGAGGAGGACTTACGTAACCCCCACACTCTTCAACAAACCAATCATAGGCAATTATAACAAGAAATTGCAAGAAATTTCAAGAAATTAAGAAAAATCAAGAAATTTCGAAAAAATGAGAAAAACCTAGGTCAAAAGATGAAAATTTTGATTTTTAGGAAAACCGTTCGGTGGAACCCCAAATTAGTTGAGGGCTTTTGCTCTTGGGGGTCCCTAAACCCTTTCCAAGCCGAAGAAAAGGAATTCCTACGGTTAAATCATCTCGAACAAAGAAAAACCTAAATTTCTACATAAAGACGATATGGGAAATTCCTAAAAATATGAGAGAGAGAGAAGAGACCTACCTGGAGACGATATGCTAGGTCTTGAATGGAAGGAATCGGCTTCAAATAGCACCGGTCGGACTGTAGCAACTCGGAACCCAGAGGAGAATCGCCACCGGAGATAAAGAAGAAAAGAAAAAGTGAGAAATTCTCACTTTTTCGCGATTTTAAAGCCATTTTGGGCATACCGGTCGACGGTTATGCCTATACCGATCGACCGGTATCAACCCAGGTGTGCGACCGCTATGTCTCGGTCAGAAAAATTTTCTGATCGGTCGACTATACCGGTCGCAACACTGTATACAGAGTGTCGATCGGTATCTCCTAGACATGCGACCGCTATGTCTCGGCCAGAATTTTAATTCTGACCGGTCGACTATACCGGCCGCATACTGTTCCACAGGGGTGCGACTGGTATGTTGCGACCGGTACGCCCCATAGAATCAAAAAAATTGAATTTAAAATTTCTAAAATAGTGTAAATTGAAATGTTACTTCTCGACTATTTTCCCTTGCATCATTCAAGACTAACACTACTATTATTGATGTTCTCACGTGTTATGTCTTCTTCTCATATCCAAATAAATAGTCTGAGATGGCAGGTGGAAACGGTCGAAGTGGTCGGAAGTGTCGTCAGGCCAGGATGCGCCTAGAAGAAGAGCAAGCTGAGCAAGACCCGGTTAGAGAAACCAGTCCTGAAGTGGAGGAGGAACAGGTCCTGGAAGTATCGACAGAATTACCGGGCCCACCTCACGGGAATTCTGAGACCATTGTTACAAACTTGGTCTACCAGATGTAGGCTCAACAGAAGGAATTTCTGAGCGAAGTACTGAAGATGCTCAGGCCGGCAGGTTCTGTTCCCACTGGAAATACGCCCGAGTCAGGAGGGATTAATACTACCCAACCGATGCAGAGTAGCCCAAGGCCGAGGGGCCAAGCACAGAACGTACCACCACCGCATCGGTTTCCGTTGCCTTCTGCGTATCTGGGAGCGTATCCGTATCCACCACCATGGTACGGGGCAGACACACAAGGACAGCATGATCTGAGCAGGTCAGTGGACAGATTCTTGAAGTTGAAACCTTCATCGTTCACAAGCAGGACAGGGAAACCATTGTGGCCAGCACAGTGGGTTTCTGAAATGGAAAAGAAATTTCGACTGATGACTTGCACTGAGGAGGAGAAGGTTCTGTTTGCCACTCATATGCTGAGAGAAGACGCAAATGCTTGGTGGAATTCTACACGGGCATATCTGGAAAATAAGCATACACTAGTTGACTGGGAAGTGTTTAAAGCGGCATTCTTCGACAAATATTTCCCAAAGAGCTTCAGAGATCAAATGGAGAGAGAGTTTCTCAACCTGCAGCAGGCTCAGTCGACCGTAGATGCATATCAGCAGAGGTACGAAGAGCTGTTCTTCTTCGCACCAGCCAGTATGCAGGAAGAGGAGACAAAGACACGTAGGTTCACCATGGGACTACGTGGAAGCATCAGAGAGCACCTTTTGGGTCTGGACAAGAAGACTTTCAACGAGGCAGTGCAGGTTGTGAGGGTGATAGAGTCCAGTCAGAGGGACAGCTTCTTCGCTCAGAACAGGGGAGTGAAGAGATCTGCTGGAGAGAGCTCGGGTGGTGGTAATACTAGACCATTCCGCCCATACAGGGGGTAGACCGCTACAGCACCTGCGAGAAACAACCTGGCACCACCTGTGCCACAGTTCGCTAGACCCAACCCAAATATCAAATGTTATAACTGTCAGCAGCTGGGACATGTTGCAAGGAACTGCACACTACTTAAGAAGCAAGCTCCCCAGCAAGCAAGAGTTTATGCAGTCACCACCGAAGAGGCAGCCGCATCACCTGATGTGGTAACTGGTACGACTCTATCCCTTACTATTTGGTTTATTCTTTCAGTTGCATGAGCATATAGAACTAAGGGGCAATATATTCCAGGAATTGTAAATGTAGCTGGTTTACCCACCAGAGTATTATTTGACTCTGGGGCCACGCACTCCTTTGTTTCTGTTTCTTTCGGGAAGCGAATGGAGTTACCAATCAAGCAATTGAACCCAAGCTTGATAGTTCGCTCTCCACTAGGAGTCGAAGTGGCTTTGACCAAGTATTATGGACCATGTACTATAAGTATTGAAGGCCGAGACTTAGAAGCAAGCTTAGTAATACTTGAGATGGTAGATTTTGATGTCATTTTGGGGATGGATTGGCTAGGCCATCATTCGGCCGTTCTTTTATGTGGTGAAAGGAAGCTTGTGCTTACTGACAAAGAGGGAAAGGAATATAGCTTCCCTGGGATTAAGCTATCTAGGAAGCGGAAGCTGATCCTCTCCGCCCTAAAAACTAGGAGATGTTTGGAGAAAGGGGGAGTGGGTTATCTCGTATCTGTAGTCGATCTCACGGTAGAGTCACTCAAGATGGAAGATATAGATGTGGTTGGGAGTTTCCAGATGTGTTTCCAGAGGAGCTTCCAGGCTTACCACCAAACAGGGCTACAGAATTTGTGATAGACCTTATGCCAGGTTCGGCGCCAGTGTCTAAAGCACCATACAGGATGGCCCAGACCGAGTTAAAGGAGTTGAAGACCCAATTACAAGAATTGCTGGATAAGGGCTTCATACGACCTAGTATATCGCCTTGGGGAGGACCTGTATTATTCGTCAAGAAGAAAGATGGAAGTGTACGGCTATGTATTGACTATCGTGAGCTGAACAAGTTGACGATCAAGAATCGGTATCCTTTGCCTAGGATCGATGATCTGTTCGATCAGTTACAGGGTGCAAAGGTTTTCTCGAAGATCGATCTCCGATCGGGGTATCACCAGTTGAAGATCAAGGCCGGAGATATTCCGAAGACTGCTTTCAGGACGAGGTATGGGCATTATGTGTTTCTAGTTATGTCTTTCGGGTTGACCAATGCTCCAGCGTCGTTTATGGAACTGATGAACCGAGTGTTCCATGATATGTTGGACACTTCGGTCATCGTATTCATCGATGACATATTGATTTACTCTAAGGACATGGAAACTCATACAGCGCATTTGAGGGCAGCCCTACAATGGCTAAGAGATGTGAGGCTTTATGCAAAATTCAAGAAGTGCGAGTTTTGGCTGAAGGAAGTGCCTTTCTTGGGCCATGTTGTATCTGAAGACGGTATCAAGGATGATCCAAGCAAGATAGCTGCTATAGTAGGATGGGAAGCACCAAAATCTGTTGCAGAGATTCGTAGTTTCCTTGGGTTGGCTGGTTATTATAGAAGATTCGTGGAAGATTACTCCAGGATCGCTGTTCCACTCACCAGATTAACCAAGAAGGGAGAGAAATTTATATGGACAGATGAGTGTGAGAAGTGCTTTCAGACTTTGAAGTCAAGACTTGTCTCTGCACCTATCTTGACCATCCCAGAACGAAGCGTACCGTTTACTTTATATACGGATGCTTTAGGGTTGGGTATTGGGTGTGTTCTGATGCAAGGAGAACAGGTGATTGCTTACGCATCAAGACAGTTAAAGAAGCATGAGAAGAACTATCCTACGCATGACTTGGAGTTAGCAACGGTTATACATGCAATCAAGACCTGGAGACACTACTTGTACGGTGAGAAGTTTCAGATCAAGTCAGATCACAAAAGTTTAACTTATCTCTTCACTCAGAAGGATCTGAATATGAGACAGAGGAGATGGCTGGAATTGTTAAAAGATTATGATTGCGACATCTAGTACCATCCGGGCAAAGCCAATGTGGTGGCTGACGCCTTAAGCAGAAAGTGGGCATCGAAACCTGAGGCAGGACCAAGTACAAATGCTGCATTGTGTACCGCAGCCTCGAGTTCAATGGAAATTAACGAAGAGCATATTATCAAAACTACAGAAGATCCAGTCGAGCAAGGCTTGATTCATAAGTTCACTATGATGTTCGCCGCATTGAAAATCTCACCGGGTATAATTGATGAAGTCAAGTTAGCAATCCTACAGGATCCATATCTCAAGACAGTGCAGGAAGACTTAGAGAAGGGTACGTGGAATCCTGACTTTACCTTGGAATCAGACAAAGTACTCAAGTATCGCGGACGGTTATGCATACCAGAGAGCGAAGATTGCGATATCAGAGGTCGAGTTATGACTGAAGCTCATTACACTCCATATTCGGTACATCCAGGAAGTACCAAGATGTACCATGATCTAAGAAGACTATATTGGTGGAGGGGTATGAAAGCAGATATAGCTCGTTTTGTGTTCCAATGTTTGAACTGTTAGCAAGTTAAAGCAGAAAGCCAGGGACCCGCAGGTTTACTACAGCCATTACCAGAACTTGCTTGGAAGTGGGATTGTATTACTATGGATTTCGTCACTGGCCTACCTTTGACACCAAGGTCAGTGGATGCAGTTTGGGTTATAGTAGATCGGCTCACCAAAACAGCTCGATTTATTGCGGTCAGACCTCAGTATACCATGGAGAAACTAGCCAAGTTATATGTTGATAATATAGTCAGACTTCATGGCGTTCCAGAGAGTATAGTATCTGACAGAGATCCCCGTTTTACATCGAAGTTCTGGGAAGGATTACAGAAAGCTATGGGAACAAAGTTGAAGTTCAGTACAGCTTTTCATCGTCAGACGGACGGACAGTCAGAGCGAACCATTCAGATTTTAGAAGATATGCTTCGAGCTTGTGCATTAGATTTCAAAGGAGCTTGGGATGAGAAGCTATCACTTATTGAGTTTGCTTACAACAACAGTTATCAGGCTACAATTCAGATGGCCCCGTATGAAGCACTTTATGGGAAGAAGTGTCGTACACCTCTGTTATGGAATGAAGTCGGGGAAAGAAGAATTGTAGTACCGGAGTTTGTTGAAGAAACTTGCCGAGTGATTGATCAGATCAAAGAGAGAGTAAAGACAGCTCAAGTTCGATAGAAGCACTATGCGGATAATCGACGTCGAGATCTGGAGTTTGCAGTGGGTGACAAAGTATTCTTGAAGGTATCACCGGTGCGAGGTCTGAAACGATTTGGTAAGAAGGGGAAGCTATGCCCCAGGTATGTGGGACCATATGAGATATTGAATCGACGTGGTAATGTAGCATATCAATTGGCTCTACCACCATCTATGTCTAGCGTTCATAATGTGTTCCATGTATCATTACTGAAGAAGTATGTCAGAGATCCATCGCATATCTTGAGCGCTGATCCTCCAAACTTGACTGAAGAATTAACTTTCGAAGTGGTGCCTGTAATGCTCTCAAGTCGAAAAGTTCATCAACTTCGAACCAAGGATATCCACTATGTAAAGGTGCATTGGAGAAGCCAAAATGTGGAGGAAATTACTTGGGAAGAAGAGAGTGCGATGAGGAAGGAGTACCCTAACCTTTTTGACGATCAAGGTACGTTCAAATTTTGAGGCAGAAATTTCTTTTAAGGGTGGGGGAGTTGTAGTACCTACATGCAAATTTCGGGACGAAATTTCTTTTAAGGGTGGTGGAGTTGTAGGACCCGCACTCTGAAAACCCGGTCTAACCTTGGTTTTGTGGCGTGACAGGTCTTCTGATCATCACCGGGCCAGACGGGGCAAGCGGATAACAAACAGGTATGAAATCGGACCGAAGTCGACCAATTATACCTGATTTTAGGTATACCGGTCGATGGTACCGGTCTTGGTACCGGTCGACCGGTAGGGCCTGCACAGCTATGTGCGGGAATTTGAAAATTGGTCTCTACGGGTCCTGCTTTCCTAATTTCGAATCCTAGAAGTTTCCTAATCCTAGTAGGGTTACTAAACCATATTTTTAGCCTATAAATACACCCTTAAGCCTCCTCAAATCCTTTCCATTGTCTCTCGCAAACCCTAGAGAAGGGAAAGAGGTGGAAAAGGAAAATGAGCTAGGAGGAAGAAGAAGGTGCCGCCATTACCGTTTGACGAAGCTCTCGTTACGCCTGTCAACGGTAAGTGTTTGAATCCCTCTTCTTACCCTATGTTAGTTGTGTGGGTGGATCAATACCATGCAAAGTAGGTATTGATCTAAAACCCTAAATTGGCCAATAAATCCTAAGTTGCCGTCAAACCCTAGATTCGAGTTTCGAGATGCTATTCATCGAAACGAGACTTGAATGAGTTGGGGATAACTCTAACTCAAAGCCTAGACTTAGAATGGATAGGAGAAACCCTGAAAATCCATGGAGGATGATCGTCGGCAATCGAAAAACCCATGTATGGTCTTCTGGAGACATACCGGTCGACTATACCGGTTGCACATAGTGCGACCGGTATGTTGCGACCGCTACCTCTCGGGAGGTTATCTGTGGGGGACCGGCTGACCATACCGGTCGCCAGACTTTCCCACAGAGCTGCGACCGGTATGTTGCCACCGGTCAGCTCTGTGAGGGTAATTTGTGATCCCTGTTGGTTTCCGACCAACATGAAACTCTAAGAATGTTATTTTAATGAAACCTTAATAATATTATAGGACTTTGTGACATATCGTTTGGATCTTACGACGTGGAGCAAGTTATCGAACGAGCGTCAGGTAAGGGAATCTGACCTAAACCTAATAATTAATGGATAGTAAATCG
Organism: Protea cynaroides; assembly: GCA_028583415.1. Lineage (NCBI taxonomy): Eukaryota > Viridiplantae > Streptophyta > Magnoliopsida > Proteales > Proteaceae > Protea > Protea cynaroides. Next base: position 10,963 of record JAMYWD010001987.1, read on the forward strand.
TTGTTAATCATTGGATATCTATGATGTGATGTTTGTGCATATTCACATGCCATCCTTTACTTTCAGTTATTATTATTGTTCATGCATTGATAGGATGTGATTGTTAGGCATGTGATTGTTTTCGTTGGTGTGTGGAGTGGGGCATGGGCCTGGGATCGCTCTTCACACTGGCACCTTTCGTAGTATTCTATCTTAACATGCTTGGTAC
>JAMYWD010001989.1:0-14928 GCA_028583415.1 Protea cynaroides
TGTCTCTTTAAACATTAAATCCCTCGTTTATCAAATGCTTCTTAACCAAGTCAGATGTTAAAGTAAAGAGGGTACTTACAAATGATTCTATTCCCTATCGAGCTCTCAACATTGGAGTTGCCATTCTAGAGGTTGGTCTCCTTCTTTATTTCTCTTCTTTCTCCTCTATGTCTCTTCATTATTGGGCGGTAATGAGAGAAGAGCTTCCTCTTCCTCTTCTTCCCATCTTCTCTCTTTCGTCCATTTTCTCTCCTTTCTCAGAGATGTGTCAAAGGCCCTTTCTCAATCTCTTAGGTTTTCCAATCTGATTGAGAGAATAGAGATTACAATCTCTCTTTACTCAAATCAATAAGTGTAGGATCCCATAATGGAAAGGGAAGGATTTCCCTCCATTCCTACCTTCTTCAAACCATTATTGATAGGCTTTCCATGAAGGGAAAGTGTCCAGGTTCAAATCCAATTGGTGGGACCCATATTTAAATCGAACACCAAATCGATTTCACGCCCTAGGGGTGCGGCTGGACCGTATGGCTTGTATTCAACCAGACCTCCTCGATCACGAGCCAAACCTTCTATTTGCTGGCCAACTTTGGTTCTTGCATACGAGTCTCTTGGGGTTTTGATAAGCTGGGTCTTAAACCTCCCATAGTAGACTTTGGTGTGTTCTAATGACATAAGAGGTTTAAGATAGTGGTTTGGTGTCACCTCTCAAGTATGTCATCGCCCTTGGTCATGTTGATACAAAACGTTTGCATGTGGGAAGACCTAACACATGCCCATAATGGTCATATCATAACCGAATTTGGGCACGGGTCTTATAGTAAGGCTTTTGTAATAGGACTTAATCTGAAAACTTTTCTCCAGACAAATAGTGTCTCCATGCTTTGAGAGAGAAGACTACTACTGCTGCTTCTAAGTTGTGTGTCGAGTAATTTTCTTTACGTTTCTTCAGTTGTCTCGATGCATAATGTAAGAATCGTGTCAATCTAACCTGGTATTACCACCTTGAACCAGGTTTACATATCATGGTCGAGTCAAATGGACCAAGGGTGTGAAGGAGATCGAGATCGCAGGTATAAAATCGACCCAAAAACACTTAATTTAAGGGGAGGGTCGCATACCCAGCCAAGGAGGGTTGGACCTCCCAAAACAGAAAGTCAGACCCTCAGTTTTGAATAGAGGGTCGGACTCATTAGAAACCTAGGGTCGACGGGATCATCGACCCTCCCATCGACCCTCAGTTGCCTCCGAAACTAAAATTAGGAAATTTCCTAATTTTCGATTTGTATTCTTTCCTAATCTCAAAGGGACTTATTTTAGGATGTTCCTACTCTATTTAAAGGACGTCCCTAAGCCTCTTTAACTCCTTTCACAATCCTAATTGAATTGAGAGAAAGAGAAGATAAGGAAAAGAGGAAGAAGAGAAGCAAGGAAGAGAATTTAGCCAAAAGAGAAGAGTTGCAGAGAAGGAGTATTCTTCTCAGGTATGGATACTAATTCCATGAGTTTCTACAGACCTTAGGTTAGATATTGATGAGAATGTGATCTTGGAGAAACCCAAACCATCAACCATGGTTAGGTTTTCATGGAAAACCATAGGGGAATGTATGAAAGCTATTTTTGGTGGATAATTCATGGTTTCAGACCATGGAATGAATGTAGAATGGAATGTAGGAGCAAGCCATAGGACCCCAAGCATGAAGAATGGATTAAAAGAGGGAAATCGACCAAAGTACACCGAGGGTCGCACTGAGGGTCGATGACTATTCGACCCTAGGTGATCCTAACTATCGACCCTCATTGTTCGGGAAGTTCAGAATTTGAGGAGGTCGCACCCAGGGTCGATCCTAACTTCGACCCTACCTCCGACCCTCAGTTAACAGAATGGTTTTTAAATTCCGAATAAATTCTAATTAAATTTTATCGACTTTGTTAGGTCTTCTTGCAATATAATAACAATAGAAAGGTGATTCTAAAGCTTGGAAAAGTATCTATTGGCAAGCTAAGGTGAGGAAACAGAACTCTAAACTAATTGGTTAATAACAAACTATTTTTTATTTTCTTGAGTCCAATGCCATGCTTGATTTTATGTGAAGATGTTTGTAATGTGCATACAACATGTCATCCAATATTTCTATTATTTGTTCATGTATATTTATTTTATTGTTTATAACATGATGATGATGATGATGATAGGAATAGGCTTGTGATTGTATGTGTGTGGTTAGTGTACTTGATGCGAGTGGGTATCAGGGGAGGTGTGATGAGAACGTCAATAAATGTTAACCTTTGGCGGGTCTCAGCACTTTAGCTCTATCTCTAACTCAAGTCTTGTGCATTAGCATCGTCGTATTGCCATTACTTTAGTAGAACTATTATGTCGTAGAGTATCAGGGGAGGTGGTCTCGGTCTTTGTAGTCTCTGACTCTATCGGGGGGCCTTAGCTCTATCTCTACGTACAAAATTTAAAAAGAGACAAAATTTAAAAAGAGAATAATGCATCTATTAAAGAGAAAACAAGTTTGTATACAATGGGAGAGAAACAAAATGTATATACATAACTAAGCAGAGTATAGTCCACAATCCGGACAGTTACTCTGTAGTACAACGAAAGAAAATACTATCATGAAGCTGGAGGTAAAGGAGGAGGCGGTGCCTCACGATCTCTGTCATAGTCCTCGGCATAGACTCTAGTCAACCAGGCTATCTAAGTATGGGTCGTCTGTAGACAGGTCGTAAGATCGGCTACCCTCCTATCAGTCGCACGTTGAATCTCTATAAGCTCTCCATCCGCGTGTCTAATATGCGCTGGGCGGCTAGCAGCTCATCCACTCTCACACGCTGAGCGTCTAGTAACCCCTCCATCCTCAAATCAGATCTGCGGTGAGCCTCCCTGATCTCCTGCAGCATCTCCATCATATCAGAAAGTGGGCGTGAAGGACCAGTCTCAGGTACAGGATCCGCCGTAGAAGAAGTACCCACTCCAGCCGCATGCGTAGGTGAAGGCGGTGGTATCGATTCGACATCCATATACATACGGTCGTCATCATCGACAGGATCCACATGAGCTCTAGCAGCGACAGCAGCAGCCTCAGCGTCAGCCATCTCAATGCGAGTGTGAGGGCGTACCATCTTGTTCCTCTCCTCATCACTGACTTGGGCATCCCGCATGCCCATCTTGCAGATAGCCTCTCAATCTGCAGGCGACGAGAAGGACTTCTCCTGAATCTTCTCATCCACCAAGTCAACCCCCAGGCGGGTCAGAAGAACAGTAATCATGCGTGCATAGGGTAGATTACCCCTATGATCGGACAAAGTAGCACTAATCATGGTCCGCATGATGATGTAGGGAAGGCAGACTGGCTCTCTGGTGCAGATACTATATATCAGAAACTGGGTCAGCTGAGAACCCTCTCATACTGCCACTCTGCGGAATCAGATTATGCTAGATAATCTTATAGAAGACACGTGGAGCTGGACGCAAGTAACAGGCTCTCATCTGCCAACGATCAGGTCGTAGCAGCTGATTATTGATCTCTACCCTCATCTCCATGGAAACAAACTGGGGCTCTCCAGGCGCACAGTACACCATGGGGCCATTATAAGGAATGCCTAGCAGATCGGCCAGTTGACGATAGTCAAATGAAATGTGCACCCCTTTAACATAGCTGGTGATGCGCAACTCTTGACCCCGCTCAACGTCATTGTAATTCCCCACCACCTGGAGATTACAATAGAACTGGCGCACCAAATCCGGACATGTACACGCGTCGTAAGTGATGACAGGGAGCCATCCCATGTCACCAAATTCTCTCACTACGTTGAACAAAGCTAGCTTAGCCAAGTTCACCATACGACCATCCTCCACTTTCTTATGAGCATAGTCGACATACTGTGCCTCGGCTTCATTGGAGCGGAAGCGAAGCGGATCACGAACAGTGGGTATCTTGGTACAAGCCATGGTATCTGCAGATAAGAAAGAAAAGGGAGACAAGGAGTTAATAGGATAAAAATAATAAATTTAATATTTTAATGACGTAAATTTGCCAAAAGCCTCAATTTTCACCCATACACATGGGCGGGAGGACTTACGTAGGTTCCAACATAGCCTACGACACTCACACAGTAGGAAATTGGAACTAACGATGAGCAATTGGAATAAATTTCATGAAATCAAATTTTTTTGACAAATTAGGGCAAATGAGCAAAAATCCAAGTTTCTCGATAACCAACCGATGAAACTCAAAAATTTTTGAGGGATTTTGTTCCTTGAGACACGAATAACAAAAGCCCCCAATAAAAATTGAATTTTTACGGTTGAAAAAAATTTAATTTGAAGAATACAAGTTAAATGAGCAAAAACTTAGAATAGAAAACCTAGAAACAGGTAAAAATGGGATAACATACCTGTATGGATGACATGGATGTCGAAACCCGGACTCAAACCGACCAAAAACAGCGGAGTGGCACTGTAGCAACTCAGAGGGGAGAGACGGGTCGAAACGGGAGTGAAATAATAAGAAATGGCCCAAAATCGGATCTTAAAAATCTAATTTTTGGTCCGATGGTCGGACAATTCGACCAGAACCATTGACCCTCGGATCGACCCTCCCATCAACCCTCAGCTGTAGGGAATCTGATAGAAGACTAAGGGTCAGAACTGAGGGTCGGACACCCATCGACCCTCACATCGACCCTCAGATCTCGGGAAGAACAGGTTATTTCCAGGGTCGGATACTAAGGGTCGGACATACCATCGACCCTCACCATCGACCCTGCATAGAAAAGATCGTATTTTTTTCATAAAATGAATTGAAATTTGAAAGTTTACATCGGTTAATGTGCCTACATGGAGTATCAATGATTCTCTCACTTATTTTGATGATTTTCAGGCACCACCCATCTCAGAAGGAAAATATGTCTAGAAGAAGAGTAACCAGACAAAGCCGAAATGTAGTTCCACCACCACCACCTGTGGAGGAAACTAGCCAGGATAATGTACATGTCCCAGGCAATCCAGATCAGGCAAATCCTACAAATTTGCCACCTCCACCACCGGAACTAGCAGCTGTAGTTATGAATCTAGCTCAGCAGCTGCAAAAGATGCAACACGCACAGGCCCAGATGCAGGTTGCAATGGGAATCATGTTCCAGGCTGCTCATGCTACCCCCATGCAGACGGGACAAGCCAGTGCAGCACCGGTGGATAAGCACCCAGCACCTCAGACACCTCAACAACCTGCTACACAATTTCCAGTACCTGGTCCGGAAGCAGCTCAGGTTAATTATCAGTATCCACCCCCTATGTTTGGGGCATACCCCAAAATCAAATGGATTACTCTCGACTGGTTGAGAGGTTTTTGAAGATGAAGCCCAGGGAATTTAATGGCAAGCCGTCTGATCCATTATGGCCAACACATTGGATAGATGAGATGGAGAGAAATTTCCTCATGATGACTATTACAGAGGAAGAAAAAGTATTATGCGCCACCTTCATGCTGAAGGGTGACGCACATCATTGGTGGAAATCAGCTAGGGCTTACTTACTGACCAAGCATGCCCAACATAATTGTGCTGTTTATAAAGAAGCATTCTTTGAGAAATATTTTCCACAAAGCTTCAGAGCTTCTATGGAGAAGGAGTTCCTGAGTCTATATCAGGGACATATGTCAGTGGATGCGTATCAACAGCGTTATGAGGAACTGTTTTTCTTTGCACCACTTAGAATGCAAGAAGAGGACACCAAAACCCGTAGGTTTGTCACAGGACTCAGGGGAAGCATCAGAGAACATGTACTGGGCTTAGAAAAGAAGATATACATTGAAGCTGTCTAAATAGCTCGGGTTATTGAATCGAGCCAGAAGGAGAGTTATTTCACACAGAACTGGGGTATCAAAAGGCCAGCTGGAAATTCTTACAACGGAGGGAACAACAAGACATTTAAACCCTTCCGTGCTCAGGGCTTTACAGCTGCACCCAGGACTACTCCAGTAGCTCAACATCAACCAAAGCCAAATTCTGAAGGCCCATTGTGTTTTAACTGCAACCAACCGGGACATATGGCAAGGGAGTGCCCTAAGCCCAATAAGCAGTTCCATCAGGGATGGGTATATGCTGTTACATCCGAGGATGCTGCCGCATCACCCGATGTGGGCATAGGTATGACTGAAACTTTTAAAGTTGTAATTACATTGTATGAGCATGTAGACTAAGTAAAATAAATCACAGGTATCGTACCTATAAATGGCGTACCCACCAGAGTACACTTTGATTCCGGAGCTACACATTCATTTATATCTGTGTCATTCGGAAAGAAAATAAACTTACACATCAAAACATTAGACTACAAATTACTTGTACGGTCACCGATGGGGTTAGAAGTGGAATTAGAAAAAGGCAATGGACCATGTCCAGTTCTTACTAGCGAGAAAACCTTAGATGCAACCTTGATACAACTTGAGATGGCAGACTTTGACGTCATCTTGGGAATGGACTGGTTAGCTCGGCATTCTGCAAACCTATTATGCGCCGAAAATAAGTTAACATTTAAAGACAAAGAAGGAGCAGAATTCAGTTTTTCGAGAACCAAACTTCCCCGTAGACGCAAGCTCATACTCTCAGCACTAAAGGCTAAGAAGTGCCTTGAGAAGGGGGCAGTCGGGTATCTAGTGTCAGTGGTCGACCTAACCAAGGAAGCACCACAAATGGAAGATATTGAAGTCGTGCGGGACTATCCCGACGTGTTTTCGGAGGAACTACCAGGATTACCACCCGACCGAGCCACAGAGTTTGTGATAGACCTTGTACCTGGAGCAGCACCCGTATCTAAAGCACCTTATAGAATGGCTCCTACGGAACTGAAGGGACTGAAAGTGCAACTACAGGAACTGCTGGACAAGGGTTATATTAGACCCAGTATATCACCATGGGGAGCGCCGGTGTTATTCGTGAAGAAGAAGGACGGTAGGGTTCAATTATGCATCGACTATCGGGAGTTGAATAAATTGACAATCAAGAATCTATCCACTACCTCGGATCGATGACTTGTTCGATCAGTTGCAAGGAGCAAAGGTATTTTCTAAGATCGATCTTCGATCAGGCTATCATCAGTTGAAGATTAAAGAGGGTGATATTTCGAAGACAGCTTTCAGGACCAGATATGGACACTATGAGTTATTGGTTATGTCTTCTGGATTAACAAACGCACCAGCAACTTTTATGGAACTAATGAACAGGGTTTTCCAAGATATGTTGGATACGTCGGTTATAGTGTTTATTGATGATATATCGGTATACTCCAAGGACGAAGAAACTCATATCAAGAAAACGCCGCCCTACAGCGTTTAAGGAAAGAAAAACTATATGCCAAATTTTCAAAGTGTGAGTTTTGGCTAAGTGAAGTCGCCTTCTTAGGCCATGTAGTATCCGCTGAAGGAATCAAAGTGGACCCCAGTAAGATCGAGGCTATTGTAAAGTGGGAAGCACCAATGAGAGTTTCAGAAATTAAAAGTTTTCTGGGTCTAGCTGGTTATTATTGGAGATTCATAGAAGACTATTCCCGGATTGCCGTACCTCTTACCAGTCTGACTAAGAAAGGTGAAAAGTTTATGTGGACGGATAAATGTGAGAAGAGTTTCCAGACATTGAAGACCAGATTGATATCCACCCCAATTTTGACTATTCCTGTTCCAGGACAAACATTTACCTTATACACGGATGTGTCGGGACTGGGATTAGGATGTGTGCTTATGCAAGGAGAGCAAATAAGTGTTTATGCCTCGAGACAGTTGAAGATACATGAGAAAAATTACCCCACCCACGATTTAGATTTAGAGGCAGTAGTACATGCTGTCAAGATATGGAGACATTATCTATACGGAGAGTAATTTTAGATTAAGTCAGACCATAAAAGTCTTACTTATTTATTTAATCAGAAGGAGTTGAATATGAGACAAAGAAGATGGCTAGAACTATTGAAAAACTATGATTGTAATATCCAGTATCATCCGGGAAAAGCGAATGTAGTAGCGGATGCGTTAAGCAGAAAGGCAATGATAAAATCGCAAGGAGAGGTTAGCACAACTACAGCAATGTGTACTACCGGAATGGTATTCAATCACGGAAATGAGCAATATGTGATAGACGCAACGGATGAGTCAGCCAACCAAGGGTTTGTTCATCAGTTTTTGAATATGTTCGCTGCATTGAAGATTATACCAAACATAATGGATGAAGTGAAAACAGCTATCAAATCAGATCCTTATCTGAGAACAGTACAAGAAGATATCGAGAAAGGTAGGACTAATCCTGAGTTCAACTTGGACGAAGAGAAAGTACTGAAATATAAAGGAAGAATAGGTGTACTAGAAACAGAAAGTATGGACATTAGACACCGACTGATGAAAGAAGCCCATACCACCATCTATTCGATACATCCCGGAAGTACAAAAATGTATCATGATCTAAAGAAACTATATTGGTGGAGGGGAATGAAAGCAGATGTAGACAAGTTCGTGTCTCAATGCCTAAATTATCAGAAAGTAAAGGCTGAACGACAAAGACCCGCATGACCGTTACAACCATTATCGAAACCAGCATGGAAATGGGACTGCATCACTATGGACTTCGTTACGGGACTACCACTGACTCCTCGAGTAGTTGACACAGTTTGGGTGATTGTGGACCGTCTGACTAAAACAGCTCGCTTCATATCTATACGACCTCAGTATACACTGGAAAGGTTAGCAAAGCTGTATGTGAATAATATTGTTCGATTACATGGTGTACCAGAGAGCATTGTATCCGATAGAGATCCATGATTTACTTCCAAGTTTTGGGAAGGATTGCAAAAGGCTATGGGTACAGCGTTGAAGTTCAGTATTGCATTCCACCCACAGACAGACGGACAGTCAGAGCGTACAATTCAGATTCAAGAAGATATGCTACGAGCATGTGTAATTGATTTCAAAGGATCATATGATGAAAAGTTACCATTGATCAAATTCGCTTATCACAATAGCTATCAGGCTACTATACAGATGTCACCTTATGAAGCACTGTATGGCAGAAAGTGTCAAACTCCTTTGTTTTGGAATGAAGTTGGAGAACGTAGTATTGTCGGACCGGAGTTTGTTGAAGAGAGTTGCCGAGTGGTCGACATTATCAAGGAAAGAGTGAGAACGGCTCAGATCCGTCAGAAACAATATGTAGATACTCGACGCAGAGATCTGGAGTTCGTTGTAGGTGATAAAGTATTTTTGAAGGTATCGCCTATGCGAGGATTGAAAAGGTTCGGACAAAAAGGGAAACTAAGTCCAAGATATGTCGGGCCGTATGAAATTCTAGCTAAGCATGGTAAAGTGGGTTATCAGTTAGCACTACCACCATCTATGTCGAGTGTACATGACGTATTTCACATGTCTCTATTGAAGAAGTATGTCAAGGATCCAACGCGACGTGTTGCGATAGATTTACCAGATTTGACTAATGATTTGACATTCAAGTAATACCAACATAAATCAGCAGCCGAAATGTTCAACGTCTACGGAACCGATATATCCATTATGTTAAGGTCACATGGAAAAGTAGAGACATGAAAGAAATTACATGGGAAGAAGAAAATGCTATGCGAAAGCAATACCATCACTTATTTGATTCAGAAGGTACGTACAATTTCGAGGACAAAATTTTCATAAGTAGGGGGGAGTTGTAAGACCCGTGTCAATCTTACCAGCTCTTACCACATTCAACCAGGTTTACCTATCATGGTCGAGTCAAATGGACCAAGGGCGTGAAGGAGATCGACATCCCAGGTATCAAATCGACCAAAAAATAATTAATTTAAGGGGAGGGTCACATACCCAGGCAAGGAGGGTCGGACCTCACAAAACAAAAAGTCAGACCATCAGTTTTGAAGGGAGGGTCGGACTCATTAGAAACCTAGGGTCGACGGGATCATCGACCCTCTCATCGACCCTTAGTTGCCTTCTAAATTGAATTAGGAAATTTCCTAATTTTTTATTTGGATTCTTTCCTAATCTCAAAGAGACTTATTTTAGGATGTTCCTACTCTATTTAAAGGACGTCCCTAGGCCTCTTTCACTCCTTTCACAACCCTAATTGAATTGAGAGAAAGAGAAGAGAAGGAAAAGAGGAAGAAGAGAAGCAAGGAAGAGAATTTAGCCAAAAGAGAAGAGTTGCAGAGAAGGAGTATTCTTCTCAGGTATGGATACTAATTCCATGAATTTCTATAGACCTTAGAATAGATATTGATGAGAGTGTGATCTCGGAGTAACCTAAACCATCAACCCATGGTTAGGTTTTCATTGGAAACCATATGAGAATGTATGAAAGCTATTTTAGGTGGATAATTCATGGTTTCAGACCATGGAATGAATGTAGAATGAAATGTAGGAGCAAGCCATAGGACCCCAAGCACGAAGAATGGACTAAAAGAGGGAAATCGACCAAAGTACACCGAGGGTCGCACTGAGGGTCGATGACTATCCGACCCTAGGTGATCCTAACTATCGACCCTTAGTGTTCGGGAAGTTTAGAGTTTGAGGAGGATCGCACCCAGGGTCGATCCGGACTCCGACCCTACATCCGACCCTCAGTTAACAGAATGGTTTTTAAATTCTGAATAAATTCTAATTAAATTTTATCGACTTTTTTAGGTCTTCTAGCAATATAATAACAATATAAAGGTCATTATAAAGCTTGGAAAGTATCTATTAGCAAGCTAAGGTGAGGAAACAAAATTCTAAACTAATTGGTTAATAACAAACTGTTTTCTATTTTCTTGAGTCCAATGCCATGCTTGATTCTATGCGAAGATATTTGTAATGTGCATACAACATGTCATCCAATATTTCTATTATTTGTTCATGTATATTTATTTTATTGTTTATAACATGATGATGATGATGATGATGATAGGAATAGGCATGTGATTGCATGTGTGTGGTTAGTGTACTTGATGCGAGTGAGTATCAGGGGAGGTGTGATGAGAACGTCAATAAACCTTAACCTTTGGCGGGTCTTAGCACATTAGCTCTATCTCTAACTCAAGTTTTGTGCATTAGCATCGTCGTATCGCCATTACTTTAGCAGAACTATTATGTCATAGAGTTTCAGGGGAGGTGGTCTCGATCCTTGTAGTCTCTGACTCTATCGGGGGGCCTTAGCTCTATCTCTATGGATATTCTGAGGGATGCTGGGGTGAGGCCTTGGATACACTTTTTGGCATTAGGATTGGTTAGTTGCCAGTCCAGTTTGCAGCCCTCGCCAACAGGGGCTTACGTGTTGGTATGACACTATATAGCAATAAACGTTAACCTCTGTTATATAATGTTCATGATTGGGTGCTTGTGAGTCGACGATAAACATTACCTTCGGACGGCATCACACACTTGTGTATAGAGACGGGGTCAACAAACGCGACCTTTGACTACCTAAATATTTCTATTGCATATTGCAAACTTTAAACCAGACCAAAGATATGAATTGATTGCATGCATATGTACTGTTGCATTGTTTTGTCTACTCAGTGAGCCGTGATGTGTGCTCACCCCTCGACGTCGAATATTTTAGTTGATGATGCAGGTTACACCATTGAAGACTATGTGAATGCCCCAGAATACAGGAACGTAGCGGCGATGGAAGCTGAAGCTGAAGTAGATACACATGACTCCTCTTGCGAGTGCAACTCATGTATGTTTGGTTAGATATTTTCTTAGTTTTTTTTTATTTGGATTTAATAAAGACATGTATTTGATATTTATTTATGTCTCAGTTGATACAGAATAATTTTCTATTTAAATATTAATATCATAGTAGATTCTCAGTTCATTTTATTATAAGACTTCCGCTATTGTGTATTTACACTGATTATGATTATGGATGTATGAGAGTTTAGATAACACGGATATAGCCTACTCGAGATCCTGGTTGAACCGTTAGTTTGCTAGCGGTTCATCACACTATTCCGAATAGTGCGGAATTGGGGTGTGACACATAAGCTACAACTTAATCTCCTTGCATGAGTACACATCCTAAGCCTAGCTTAGAGGCATCAGTATAGAGAGTGAATGGTTCTCTTGATCTTGGAATAGTCAAAATAGGAGCTGAAACCAATCTTTCCTTCAATGCTTGGAAACTCCTTTCACATTGGTCTATCCAAATGAATCATTCCCCTTTCCTGGTTAATTTAGTTAGTGATACGATGATTCTGGAATAATCTTCCACAAATCTATGGTAGCACCTTGCTAATCCCAAGAAACTTTAAATTTCTATGATTGTTCTTGGTGCTATCCTATTAATGATAGCTTTAATTTTACTGGGGTCTACCTTAATTCCTTCTGTTGATACTACTTGACCTAAGAATGCCACTTTGTTCTGCCAAAAATCATACTTTTTGAAATTGACGTAGAGCGTCATTGCTCGTAGCCTTTGCAATGCATGTCGTAAGTGTGTCTTATGCGCCGTAAGACCCACACTCCACTAACTTGGTCTAACAAGTGTCATGCCGGGTCTTTTTCATCAAAGCTGGACCAAGTGGATCAAGCGTGCAAAGATGGATCACAAACCGGGTATGAGAATCAAGTTAAAAACATCGAAAACCTACCTATAGTTGAATACCTGGGTAGGTATGGTCGATCATAAGGAAGGAAACCAAAATCTCAAGTCCAGAACCCCAATGGTCGATGATTTTGACCCTACGGTCGACTAGTTCTACGATCGTAGCCATTGACCGTGAGACCCCAGATCAGACTCCGAGTTTTGGAAACTTTCCTGAATTACGGGATTGCTTTCCTAATAGAAAGAGGACTCTATATGGAGAGTTTTCCTTTATATAAAGGACATCCCTCAGCCCTTTTTCACTCTTTTAGAACATTAGTAAGCCCTAGAGAAAGAGAAATGAAGAGAAGGAAGAGAAGATGAAGAAGAAAAAGCTAAGGAAATAAATTTGCTGAAAAGAGATTGGCTCTCTATCACAGGAAAAGGTATGAACCTAATCTCTAGAGATGTAAACTCTAAGGAATAAGACTTCTATGGAAGATAGGAAATATCAACCTATCATGATCCATGTGGTTCCTTTATTAATTTCCAAGGATAACCATGAGGGATGAGTTTGATGCTTAAGGTTGATAAGAAACTGCTAATGATGGCCATAGGATGACCTTAGAATAAACCCCATTGAAGATCAGAAGAACTGACCCAAGAAGAACTAGAATTACGTGTAGTATGTGACCAAAAATCTTAAGGTCGCAGCTACGGTCGACCATAGCATGACCAGCATGACCAGAGGATCGACCATAGGCATTCCGGAAGATTTCAGAAACCATATGATCGCAGCTACGGTTGCACCTTATGCTACCGTCGGGTATCGATCGTAGGCAGTAAGGTCGATACATTATGAGACCATAGGACCAATCAGACATCTATCAGTGCTTTGATTCAATTTCCATCTAATGCAACATGTTACGTACGAACCCTAACTTAAATTCATAAAACTTTTAGGTTGTTAAATTGATTGAATGAGAATTGCAAGGCTTGGATGAAGATCGAGTATTGCTAACAGGTAAGGGAACAAGACTTAAACTAATTGGATAATAACAAACTGTTTATTTTTATTGAGTCCAATACCATTATTGATTCTATTCGTGTATGCTTGTAATGTGCATCTCATACGTCATCTAATATTCTTGCTATTACTGTTCATGCATATTTAATTCTGTTTATTTATAACATGATGATGATCATGATGCTAGGAATAAGCATGTGAATGTAAGTGTGTGGTTGGTGTGTTGGATGCAAGTGAAGCATCAGGGGGAGGACATGGCATGTTAGTCTTTGACCTTGTCACTAGACTCCAGCTCTATCTCTACTCAAGTATTTCCCATTAACATCATCGTATTGCCATTACTTTAGCAGAACTATTACATCATAGGGCATTAAGGGAGGTGGTCTCTGACTCTGCCAAGGGGCCTTAGCTCTATCTTTATGGACTTATTAAGGGATGCTAGGGTGAGGCCTTGGATACACTATATGGCATTAGGATTGGTTAGTTGGAAGCCCAGTTTGTATGCCCTCGCCAATAGAGGCTTACGTGTTGGTATGGGTAGGGCATCAGGGGAAGTGTTGGCAGTGTTTGATCCGGACACTTTAGCTCTATCAGGGGAAGTATTGGCTTACATGTTAGTGGGTGCATATGGGATGGCAATGGTGTTTGATCCATTGGGTGGATTCACACATTCGTGTATAGAGGTGCGACGGCTATCAAACCATTGTATAGCACATTGCAAACTTATAAATCAGACCAAAGATATGAATTGAATGCATGTGTATGTTCATTGCATTCTTTTGTTTGCTCACTAAGCTCAAGTGGGAGAGCTGACCCTCATGCGCGTAATTCTTTTTAGTTTTTGATGTTGCAGGTGTCACTATAAAAGACTACATGGATACGCCAACGTGTGGACAAGCAGCGGCTATGGATGTGCAAGCTGTGGAGGATGAATATGGCTCGTCAAGCAAGTGTTTCAACTATGTTTACCCTTTGTGGTTAACTTTTGTATTGTGATATTTGTAATCGGTATTAATTATGTTTTGGTTGCCTGAAGATAACTTGTTAAATATTTAATTATCACTGTCGACTCTCAGTTTATTATTAATAAGATTTTTGCTATTTATTTATTTACTCTGATTATTATTATGGAATGTGTTTTGGTTTAACATGGTTGGCATAGCCTATACGAGATCCTGGTTTGAACCGTTGGTTTTCATGACGGTTCATCACACCATTGGTTAGTCCAGAATTGGGGTGTGACAACTTGGTATCAGAGCTCTCAGGCCTTACCCATCAAACCTGAATACATTCACGATTGTGTCAATAAACTGAGTTAGGATAAACTTTAAAGCTTTAATACA
>JAMYWD010000020.1:0-30000 GCA_028583415.1 Protea cynaroides
TCTCCATTGATACCCTCAATCCTGCAAAACCCAAGATCCAAATCTATCTTCCACACCACCATGCCACTTGTCAATCCTTTGTTAATCCACCTATCATCACAAACCCAATCTGCTTAGTTGAATCCATTTGGCTTTATTACCCAAACCACCGACATAACTCCATTACCTGATTCACCCCAGTCCAACAAGCCACTTGTTGCAAACCCATCTTAAAACCCCTACAGATCACTTTCCCATACAACATCTGCATATCCCTTTTTCCAATCCCAAACATGTGTACAATTGTTAGCCAATCAACCATCTCCATTCACCAACACTTGCACCATTCAACACCCCCTTGCTACCACCTAATCCGAATACCTTCATCTCCCATCCCACTTTAATCCCACTTTCTATCAACTCTCCACTACTCCCAAAATCCACCTTCATTACTGTACACCACTACAACATCCCACATGACCATGGGACTTGAAATTTTAATGAGTTTAGATTATGACCATGTGATTTGTAATTTTAATGATTAAATTGTACCATGTGATTGATTCCATATATTTTGAATTGAATGTGATTAAAATTGGTTCACATGATTTTAATTTTTAAGAAATTGATCCCACCACATGTTTGCAATTTATATGAAATTTGATCCCATTGGCTTGAAATTTAAGGTAATTTGAATATTGACCATTGGATGTTAAATTTAATTTTGAACCATTAGATTATGATTTTGAGTGATCCGAACCTTTGGATTTTATCATGATTTATTTTAAATGATTTTTGAATGGTTAGATTATTGTCTTGAGCGATCTGAACCATTGGATTGCTATCAGAAGTGATTAAATGATTTTGAACGGTTAGATTACCATCAAGAGTGATTTATACCTTACGTCATGAGTGTTTTAGATGCTCACTGACATGTTTGGATGCCACATAATTGCCATATTTGATGCTCACATTGCTCACATGCCATACTTGGAATGCTACACATGCTTATTGCCATATTTGTCTGTTACACATGCTCAAATGCCATATTGGATGATTACTGCCATGTTTGGATGCACACTTACCATGTTTGTCTTGATTCATATGCTCACTTGCCATCTTTGACTGATTTGTTGCTAAATTTGAATATATTTCCAACATGATATATTTGGATGCTTACACTGCTATATTTAAGCTCACATTGCTATGTTAGATTGTTTACATTGTACAACAACTAGGGCAAGATACACCCTAAAATGGAAAGAATTGAAAATAATTAGGGTAGTGAAACCCTAAAAATGGAAATAATAATTAGGGCAAAATAAACCCTAAAATAAAGAGAATAATTAAGGTAGTGAAACCCTAAAAATGGAAAGAAAATAATAATTAGGGAAAGTGAAACCCTAAAAAATGAAAATCACAATGAAAAGGGATAGGAAACCTAAAAACCTAAAAATAGAAATAATAAAAATAGAAAGAATTTGGTACACATCCCAAATAAAAATGGTTGGAATTTAGGTCTCATCCCTAGATCCTATTAACAAAAATAGAAATAATTTGGTACACATCCCAAATAAAAATGGTAGGAATTTAGGTCTCATCCCTAGATCCTATTAACAAAAATAGAAAGAATTTGGTACACAATCCCAAATAAAAATGGTAGGAATTTAGGTCTCATCCCTAGATCCTATTGACAAAATTGGAAGGAATTTGGTACACATTCTAAATCCGACTCTCACAAAAATTTTCGAACTGCGTCGTACCTGATTTCTAGGGTAAACCCTAGAATACGTAGGCAATTTGGGAATCCCAAATACGGTACAAAGCCACCCATCAACCATACATCGAGCATAAACTTCAACTTGAACAAAAAAAAATCTAATTGAAGCACATGCATAAATCACTTCCATAATCTTTAATTACAAAACCTATTTCGAACTACGTTTTTGGACTTGATTTCCTGGATTGGAATATGTAGGCAGTTTGAAATGTCTTACACATCTCAGATTCAGTCCAGGACCGAACCATCTTTGGTCCGGTTCACAGTATAATATTGTACATTACATTTGCTTGTTTATTTGCTTTAAAACATGATTGGCTGAACCCTAGGTTAGAATAACTTAGCAACTTGGTTTAGGACATCCCACATTGAACCCTAGTCATCCAGTTGACCAAGCACAGTCAAAATTAAAATTTAAGGAAAGTTTAGGAGGCCGATATTGATCGGGCGGTTTGGGTGCCTAACACCTTCGCATAACCATACCCTGAATACTTACCCGGTCTCTTGCAGACCAAAGAACCGATACATTGGGTCATGAGTCAATAGAAGTCTTACCTTAGGGTGATGCTACATTTTTAGAGGTCCTAGACCTTAATCTAGGTGGCGACTCCAACAGAACAAATCGATCTTCATCGATACAGGATACACATTTATCCCGAGGAGGATCACGTCGATTTTCCATTGTCCTCACAGTGGCGACTCCACTGGGGATGAATATTCAGACTCCTAGGATACTTTCCTTATATTGATTTGCTTGACATTTGATGCTAGATCTTGGGTACTATATTTATTGTTTGTACATATTGTTTTGGGGGGAAATGGGTTCAGTCACACTTTCGTGCGAGTAGCCGAACCGGGTCCCATGCATGTGGGGCAGCCCGCTAAGCGAAATACACAGCCTTGGCCTGTAGTTTGTGAGACCACGACCGGCGAGCAGCCTCTAACGAGCATTTCTTGGGTCTGCCTGGGAATGCGTTATGCTACTCCACGTCGCTTGGATCCTTGCAACATAGTATATAAAGGGAATGGGGGCCCATTATTCATCGAGCATTCGGTGATAGGTTACCCCATCCTCGTCAAGGAGGCCTTTTCTATCCTAACCCAGTTTGAGCCATATGTATGTTATTTTTGGTCCATATTTGAACCAATATGGTAAAATTTACTCGATCATAATATTTACATCTGAGACGTCGAAGTTATGCCCGTTTTTGTCCTTGACTTGTCAACATGTTTGGATCCACACTTGAGTATTCTTGTCTCTCACTTGTTGGGAGCGTGAGGGTTACGTATACCCGCATACACATTAGTGTGGGCGGTCTGTACACGCCCTCCATCGTACAAAGCTCATTGTGTTGATCTGTTCAATATTGATACGTCAATATCAAAAAATGATCAAAAAATCTTCATCACGGCATAGATACTGTGATCAAGTAGAAATTTACCGGTTTTTTCAATCATGAACCGCTTTTGTCATCCATCATGAAAACTACAAATAAGCATATCTGTTTCAATTTCTGGAAATTTGATGAACCACATGGTCGAACCTTAGTGCTACAATGATCCATTCAGAATCATGAGGCCCCAAGACCAATCATGGGGTTATTCAAATACAAATAAATTGTTACAGATGATGTCTAATGGTCGGTTTTCATGAAGGAGCTAACTTTGTTTGGTCGAGTCAGCTTGTATGTGTATGTGCATTTTTCTCGTGTCCAGTCACTTCTGAGTCTTAGCCTTCGTTCATTGTTTATATAAAAAAATAAAATTAAAAAAAAAAAAAAAAAAAAAAAAAAAAAAAAAAAAAAAAAAACAAAAAAAAAAGGTTGAACTAGGGAGGATATGATTGTCTAGACTTAAGAGAACACCTGAGTGAGTAGACAAAACTTCCACTCTTATTACATCCACTCATAAAAAGGTCTCATCATCACCGGTTCATGTCTCGGTTCATGGTCATTAGGAGGACTTTTGTACCTCAAAATGTTGGAATGGTTGGAAGACAGTATATTGAGAGCCCAAATATTTCAGAATGGAATTGAAATTCCAAGATCAGAGTTGAGGAATCCAAGAGGTTAGAAAGCTGAATCATAGATTCTGAGAGATTACATGTTTCTTTCCCTACTAGCATACCTGCCAAATTTAAATGAAAAAAAAACTGAGATTGGAAAGCATTTCGTTCACCCTTGGCAATTGAGCCACTTTGACTGAAGGAGTTGGTTTCTGACTCCGAAATTACTTTCATCAACCAAGGTGACCATAACTCAAAGGAGTAGCCCTCGAACCTTTAAGAATGGCCCACCCACCTCCCAAAATCCAAGATGAAAAGGAGGACCATGTGGTCAATTGTATCCCAAAATTAAGGTACTTGGAAATGAACTTCATGTACACCCTAAACTGGGGTACAACCAAAATGTCAGTGTACCCTAAATTGGACCACAACAAAAATATCAGTGCACCCTAAACTGGGGCATAACTAAAATGTTAATGGATTCAAAGTTGGGCAAACCAAAAAGGCGAAGGACCAACTGGGGTATAGGTCGGAGTTTCGTGACATCAAAATTGGGGCATAAGATTGGGATACATCAAACCAAACTGAGGCATAGACCAAGTGAATATCAGACCCAAACTGGGGCATAAATCAAAATGGTAATAGACTCAAGAGCGGTTTAGCTCAAGCTGGAAAGGGTCAAACACATGTCGATAGATAGTCGTAATGAGTCTTACTAGCGAAAGTCTGAACGGAGATTCTGTCATACAACCAATCATAAGTTGGAGTCAATGATATCGTATCCAATTGGGGTAACTCGGTGAATTACTTGTCTAAACTGGCTACCATTGGTATCTGATAGGTCATCTATGTTTGGGCTTAAGTTTGATGTGTCTGTAGACGGTCCAGTCCAAAATGCTCTGAAAAAAATGAACAATAATCATCTCATTTGAGACATCAACAACAGTGCTTTACTACTTCCAATCCACTCCTTCCCAGTTTGATATTTCTTCCTCTTCCATGTCCGTTGCTAATTCTAACTCTGATGACGATTGAGATGAAGGGCTACAACCTGAACTTCTACTCCATCGACCTTTAGAGAAATGAAAGATCAACACATACGTGAAAGTTATAGATGATTAAGTTGAAATCATGTAAGCATTCTCAAAGATACAAGTTGGTACATCAAAATGTCATCCCATTTGATCAATTTACAGAAATAATTTTTTATGGATATTTCTACAGACAAGGACCATTCAAATGATTAAGTCTTTTACAAGTGCATGAAATCTATAGACATAAAACATGCTATGGATCAACCTCAAAGTCAAAGATGAGCTCAAAAAAAAAAAACAAGAGAGAGAAAAGAAAAAAAGGAATAAAGAAAAAAAAAGAAAAAAAAAGAAAAAAAAAAGAAAAAAAAAGAAAAAAAAGAAAAAAAGAAAGAGCTATACAAAATAATGAGGTTGGTTAGCATACTACATTGGAACAATGATGGTGGAGAAGTTCAACTATGGTGCATAGACATGGAGCAACTACTTGGAAACACTAATGATGAGTGAGTTCGATTACAAGGCATATACATAGGGCAACTCCTTTGGAGCCCTACCGATGGACGAGTTCAGTTATAGAGCAATAAGACAATTGGTTCTCATACAATGACATATAGACACCTTTCTTAGAACCTGATTGAAGAGCTGATCATTTGTCGTGATTCACGTTGTGTGTTGAGCTGGATTTTGATTTTGGTCACTACATCCCGCCCATACAAGGGGTGGTCTCATCACTTTGTTGTCATCAGAGGTTTTTTCTATTTGGCTAAAGACTCTCTCTCCCGTCCATCAATCTGACGATCTTCCACAGAGTCTACATTACATGCCCTTACTTCAAATGTCACAAAATTTTATGGTATCGTTTCTTGTGAACATGTCGTCTTGTTATGCATAAATATTGTTCAATAAATCTGACTGGAATATCTATCTGTCGTTCATCATTTCGACGGCGTCCAAGAATTCCATAGTCTTTTGTTGCTAGCCAATAAAATGGCATCGCCTAGTGGAGATCAAGCCATTCTACATAAACAACCAAACACTCTCCCAATGGCAGACCCATTGGACAGTTTCTTATCGGTCCATCTGGACCTTCATCGTCATACTTGTGTACAAACTTAAAGGATTTGGGCCCAAACATGGTTATAATCGAATCAGCATCTGAACATAGCTTGTTGAAACTTTTTTCTATCTGAATGATACCGAGAAGAGAAAGCATTCTTTGACGTTTTTCCTAAAGATTAGTGTAGGGTTGCATCTTCTTAAGGTTATTTCTATTGATGACTCAAAAGTCGCCTGCCTATCAATGTGTGCAGAATTGAAATTAGACACTAGGGCAAAATCACCCATTTATCCAAACATCATGAGTTTAGTTGAGCCCCCTGTTTGAAACTCTAGCTGAGTTTATTTGAATGTAAGAGAAAGATGACTCATACAAATTTGAAAAAAAATGAAATAAAATTGAGTCATTGTCATCCTTTGCCCCTCATCAAAAAGACCTGATTTCCCTTTAATCAAAGTGAAACCCACATAAATTTGGCAGGAATGCAAAACATACCAAGATTTTCCTCTAAAGAAAAGAAACTTGTTTCTCTCAGTCCAGAGTAAGTCAAGTCAAGGAAAGTCGATCAAATCATGATCACCACTTCCTCTTGGATTTCGAGCAATGTTAGTGGACAAAGTGCTGATGCTGAGCCCCATTCTGGCTACCTCAATATTTATGGGAAGTTCAACCCATTGTGGGAATGAAGAAAGATGAAGAAAGAAATTGAAAAAGAAAAAGAAAAAAAAAAAAGAAAAAGAAAGAAGGTAAAGTCAGAGAAAAAGAGGAATGAAAGAATAAGAATGGAAAAGGACAAGATCAAGCAAAGAAAAAAAAAACAAATCACGGACAAGAGACAACAACCGGCCCGAACTATGCGGAACCTGATTCTGGAGGGACGGAAATCCCAAAGGATACGTAGGCAATTTGGGACACCCCAAATTCGGTCCAGAGGCTATACATCCAGAGGCTATACATCCAAAGGCTATACATCCAGAGGCTACACATCCAGAGGCTACACATCCAAAGGCTATATATTCAAAGACTACGCAGCCAAAGGCTACACATCCAGAGGTTACAAATCCAGAGCACAAAACACAGTTACAGTTACATCATGAGCGGTCTTGAGCTAAAGCCACAGACCTGATGAGGTCGCTACTCGAGAAGCTTGGCAGTTACAGTTACATCATGAGCGGTCTTGAGCTAAAGTCACAGACCTGATGAGGTCGCTACTCAAGAAGCTTGACGATTCTGATTACATCATGAGCGGTTTTGAGCTAAAGTCCCAGACCCGATGGGGTCGCTACTCAAGGAGCTTGACATCTACAGTTACACCATGAGCGGTCTTGAGCCAAAGTCACAGACCTGATAAGGTCGCTACTCAAGGAGCTTGACATCTATATTTTTTTGTTGTACAGTGTCAAAAAAAAATTTACAGCATCAATTCAAGGGAGCAATGTTAGAATCCAGATCAAGTGCAGAATAATACAAAAATGGGCCACTTTTGTCTTCGGCCTCAATTGCCCACAATCTCGGCCGAAGAGGGGCATTTGTAAGCACCCCATTTTTGCCATCCTAGCTAAACAAAGTCCTACGGGCGTGTGGACAACAAAAGGAGAAAGATGATCGAAAGTTTGGATTTTTGACTGTGAATTTGAGGAAGTTTTCAATGGGTCCACAGCATGGTCATGGGTTATAATTTTGCATGGATGCATAGGTCATAGAATTATCTTCGAAATTAGACCAGAATTGCTCGATTCTGACATCAAATGAAGAAGATATGATCATTTTAGTCAGATGATAAGTACAAGTGAGGTTTATGAAATTATTATAAATAATACCAGGGGCCTTCATGCAAATTATCGTAAGTCGGATTGTTTGAATTTCAAATCATCATATCTTCATCATCCGACATCGGATTCAGATGATTCCAAGGCCATTATTCTTCATTCATGATGTTCTACAAAGTGGACGTAAAAAATCCCAGGTAGAAGTCACCAGTGGGTCCCATGCAAGCTTTCAAGCAAAATTATCGTTAAAACTTCAAAGCTTCATATCTTTTCCGTTCTACGTCGGATTCAGACGATTCCATGGCCATTGTTCTTCATTTGTGATGTCCTACAAAGTGGACGTGGAAAATCTCAGGTAAAAGTCTCCGGAGGGTCCCATGCAAAATTACATATGAAAATGGTCATTTAATATTCAAAAATTCATATTTTGATCATCCCATATCCAAATCAAGTGATTTCAGTCTCATTATGTTCCATTTTTAGTGCTCTACAAAGTGGACATAAAATATTTCCAGTAGAAGCCTCTAAAGGATCTCATGCCGAATGGTCTGTCAAATTATCGATAATTGGTCCGCTTAAACTTCAAAAATTCATAAGTTGATCATTTTAATTTCAAATGAGGTGATTCCAGTTCCTATATTCCTCATTTTTAATGTTCTACAAAATGAACACAAAAAAATTTGGAATAGAGGCCATCGAAAAATTTCATGCGGGATGACAGCGGAAATAACCCATGAAATGACAAGGAGAGATAACCCAGTTAATTCCAATCAATCCAGTCAACTCAGTTCAAGCCAGTTTTGGTCCAACCTAGCTCAAACCATATCAGTTTAACTCAGTCAACCTAAGTCAATCTCAACCCATTTCGAACTAGTTCATCCATGTGCATAGTATTTATATATATTATATATATTATATACTATATATATATATATATATATATATATATATATATATATATATATATATATATATATATATATATATATATATATATATATGTGTATATATGTATATAATATATATTATTATATATAAATGATAAAATCCAAAAGAGATTGAGGAAAAAAAGGAAAAGGAAAGAAAGAGAAAATGAGAAGAAAAGGAAAGAAAAAAGAGAAGAGAAGAAAAGAAAAGGAAAGAAAGAGAAAAAGAGATGAAAAGGAAAGAAAGAAAAAGAGAAGAAAAGGAAAGAAAGGAAAAGAGAAGAAAAGGAGAGAAAGAAGAGAAGAGAAGAAAAGGAAAGAAAGAGAAGAGAAAAAAAGGAATAAAAAAAAAGGGAGGGATTGAGAGTGAGAGAGACGTGAGAGATAGAGAGAGGGATTTTTTTTCTATTGAGAGAAAGATTGAGAGTGAGAGAGAGATTGAGTGAAGAAGAAGGAAAGAAGGGGAAGAAAAGGAAAGGAGAGATTGATGTGAGAGAGAGAGAGAGAGAGAGAGAGTTGTTTTTCTATTTTGGAAAAATTGGGAGAGAAATTGAAAGAGAGATTGAGAGATAGAGAGAGGGATTTTTTCTATTGAGAGAAAGATTAAGAGTGAGAAAAAGATTGAGTGAAGAAGAAGGAAAGAAGAATAATATAAAAGAGAGGTGAGGGGACGTGAAGAGAAGGGGGGATTTTTCGATTTTGGGGAGAGAGAGAGCTACGGGACAGAGGAGGAAGAGAAGAGAAAAAGCTGAGGGAGAGAGAACTCCTTGCAACTCGAGGTAAGCCCTTCCCCCTCCTTTGTTATTTTCTGTTTATCACCATTACCCAATCATCAACCAATCTGTTGCAGTCTCCATTGATACCCTCATTCCTGCAAAACCCAAGATCCAAATCTATCTTCCACACCACCATGCCACTTGTCAATCCTTTGTTAATCCATCTATCATCCCAAACCCAATCTGCTTACTTGAATCCATTTGGCTTTATTACCCAAACCACCGACATAACTCCATTACCTGATTCACCCCAGTCCAACAAGCCACTTGTTGCAAACCCATCTTAAAACCCCTACGGGATTACTTTCCCATACAACATCTGCATATCCCTTTTTCCAATCCCACACATGTATACAATCATTAGCCAAACAACCATCTCCATTCACCAACACTTGCACCATTCAACACCCCCTTGCTACCACCTAATCCGAATACCTTCATCTCCCATCCCACTTTAATCCCACTTTCTGTCAACTCTCCACAACTCTCAAAATCCACCTTCATTACTGTACACCACTACAACATCCCACATGACCATGGGACTTGAAATTTTAATGAGTTTAGATTATGACCATGTGATTTGCAATTTTAATGATTAAATTGTACCATGTGATTGATTCCATATATTTTGAATTGAATGTGATTAAAATTGGTTCACATGATTTTAATTTTTATGAAATTGATCCCACCACATGTTTGCAATTTATATGAAATTTGATCCCATTGGCTTGAAATTTAAGGTAATTTGAATATGGACCATTGGATGTCAAATTTAATTTTGAACCATTAGATTATGATTTTGAGTGATCCGAACCATTGGATTTTATCATGATTGATTTTAAATGATTTTTGAATGGTTAGATTATTGTCTTGAGCGATCTGAACCATTGGATTGCTATCAGAAGTGATTAAATGATTTTGAACGGTTAGATTACCATCAAGAGTGATTTATACCGTTGAATTTTGCGTCATGAGTGTTTTAGATGCTCACTGACATGTTTGGATGCCACATAATTGCCATATTTGATGCTCACATTGCTCACATGCCATACTTGGAATGGTACACATGCTTATTGCCATATTTATGCGTTACACATGCTCACATGCCATATTGGATGATTATCGCCATGTTTGGATGCACACTTACCATGTTTGTATTGATTCACATGCTCACTTGTCATCTTTGACTGATTTGTTGCTAAATTTGAATATATTTCCAACATGCTATATTTGGATGCTTACACTGCTATATTTAAGCTCACATTGCTATGTTAGATTGTTTACATTGTACAACAACTAGGGCAAGATACACCCTAAAATGGAAAGAATTGAAAATAATTAGGGTAGTGAAACCCTAAAAATGGAAAGAATAATTAGGGCAAAATAAATCATAAAATAAAGAGAATAATTAAGGTAGTGAAACCCTAAAAATGGAAAGAAAATAATAATTAGGGAAAGTGAAACCCTAAAAAATGAAAATCACAATGAAAAGGGATAGGAAACCTAAAAACCTAAAAATAGAAATAATAAAAATAGAAAGAATTTGGTACACATCCCAAATAAAAATGGTAGGAATTTAGGTCTCATCCCTAGATCCTATTAACAAAAAAAGAAATAATTTGGTACACATCCCAAATAAAAAAGGTAGGAATTTAGGTCTCATCCCTAGATCCTATTAACAAAAATAGAAATAATTTGGTACACAATCCCAAATAAAATGGTAGGAATTTAGGTCTCATCCCTAGATCCTATTGACAAAATTGGAAGGAATTTGGTACACATCATAAATCCGACTCTCACAAAAATTTTAAACTACGTCATACCTGATTTCTAGGGTAAACCCTAGAATACGTAGGCAATTTGGGAATCCCAAATACGGTACAAAGCCACCCATCAACCATACATCCAGCATAAACTTCAACTTGAACAAAAAAAAATCTAATTGAAGCACATGCATAAATCACTTCCATAATCTTTAATTACAAAATCTATTTCGAACTACATTTTTGGACTTGATTTCCAGGATTGGAATACGTAGGCAGTTTGAGATGTCTTACACATCTCAGATTCAGTCCAAGACCGAACCATCTTTGGTCCGGTTCACTGTATAATATTGTACATTACATTTGCTTGTTTATTTGCTTTAAAACATGATTGGCTGAACCCTAGGTTAGAATAACTTAGCAACTTGGTTTAGGACATCCCCCATTGAACCCTAGTTATCCAGTTGACCAAGCACAGTCAAAATTAGAATTTAAGGAAAGTTTAGGAGGCCGATATTGATCGGGCAGTTTGGGTGCCTAACACCTTCCCATAACCATATCCTGAATACTTACCCGATCTCTTGCAGACCAAAGAACCGATACATTGGGTCATGAGTCAATAGAAGTCTTACCTTAGGGTGATTCTATATTTTTTGAGGTCCTAGACCTTAATCTAGGTGGCGACTCCAACAGAACAAATCGATCTTCATCGATACAGGATACACATTTATCCCGAGGACGATCACGTCGATTTTCCATTGTCCTTACAGTGGCGACTCCGCTGGGGATGAATATTCAAACTCCTAGGATACTTTCCTTATATTGATTTGCTTGACATTTGGTGCTAGATCTAGGGTACTATATTTATTGTTTGAAAATATTGTTTTGGGGGGAATGGGTTCAGTCACACTTTCATGCGAGTAGCCGAACCGGGTCCCATGCATGTGGGGCAGCCCGCCAGGCGAAACATACAGCCTTGGCCTATACTTTGTGAGACCACGACCGGCGAGCAGCCTCTAACGAGCGTGTCTTGGGTCTGCCTGGGAATGCGTTATGCTACTCCACGTCGCTTGGATCCTTGCAACATAGTATATAAAGGGAATGGGGGCCCATTATTCATCGAGCATTCGGTGATAGGTTACCCCGTCCTCGTCAAGGTGGTCTTTTCTGTCCTAACCCAGTTTGAGCCATATGTATGTTATTTTTTGTCCATCTTTGAACCAACATGATAAAATTTACTCGATCATAATATTTACATCTGAGACGTCGAAGTTCTGCCCGTTTTTGTCCTTGACTTGTCAACATGTTTGGATCCACACTTGAGTATTCTTGTCTCTCACTTTTTGGGGGTGTGAGGGTTACGTATACCCACATACACATTAGTATGGGCGGTCTGTACACGCCCTCCATCGTACAAAGCTCATTGTGTTGATCTGTTCAATATTGATACGTCAATCTCAAAAAACGATCAAAAAATCTTCATCACGGCATAGATACTGTGATCAAGTAGAAATTTACCGGTTTTTTCAATCATGAACCGCTTTGGTCATCCATCATGAAAACTACAAATAAGCATATCTGTTTTAATTTCTAGAAATTTGATGGACCACATGGTCGAACCTTGGTGCTACAATGATCCATTCAGAATCATGAGGCCTCAAGACTAATCATGGGGTTATTCAAATACAAATAAATTGTTACAAATGATGTCTAATGGTCGGTTTTCATGAAGGAGCTAACTTTGTTCGGTCGAGTGAGCTTGTATGTGTATGTGCATTTTTCTCGTGTCCAGTCACTTCTGAGTCTTAACCTTCGTTCATTGTTTATATAAAAAAATTAAATTAAAAAAAACAAAACAAAAAAAAAAAAAAACAAAAAAAAAAAAAAAAGAAAGAAAGGTTGAACTAGGGAGGATATGATTGTCTAGACTTAAGAGAACACCTGAGTGAGTAGACAAAACATTTACTCTTATTACATCCACTCATAAGAAGGTCTCATCATCACCGGTTCATGTCTCGGTTCATGGTCATAAGGAGGACTTTTGTACCTCAAAGTGTTGGAATGGTTGGAAGACAGTATATTGAGAGCCCAAATATTTCAGAATGGAATTGAAATTCCAAGATCAGAGTTGAGGAATCCAAGAGGTTAGAAAGCTGAATCATAGATTCTGAGAGATTACATGTTTCTTTCCCATACTAGCATACCTGCCAAATTTAAATGAAAAAAAAACTGAGATTGGAAAGCATTTCGTTCACCCTTGGCAATTGAGCCACTTTGACTGAAGGAGTTGGTTTCTGACTCCGAAATTACTTTCATCAACCAAGGTGACCATAACTCAAAGGAGTAGCCCTCGAACCTTTAAGAATGGCCCACCCACCTCCCAAAATCCAAGATGAAAAGGAGGACCCTGTGGTCAATTGTATCCCAAAATTTAGGTACCTGGAAATGAACTTCATGTACACCCTAAACTGGGGTACAACCAAAATGTCAGTGTACCCTAAATTGGAGCACAACAAAAATATCAGTGCACCCTAAACTGGGGCATAATTAAAATGTTAATGGATTCAAAGTGGGGCAAACCAAAAAGGCGATGGACCAACAAGGGTATAGGTCAGAGTTTTATGACATCAAAACTGGGGCATAAGATTGGGATACATTCAAACCAAATTGAGGCATTGGCCAAGTGAATGTCAAACCCAAACTGGGGCATAAATCAAAATGGTAATAGACTCAAGAGGGGTTTAGCTCAAGCTGGAAAGGGTCAAACACATGTCGATAGATAGTCGTAATGAGTCTTACTAGCAAAAGTCTGAATGGAGATTCGGTCCTACAACCAATCATAAGTTGGAGTCAATGATGTCGTATCCAATTGGGGTAACTCGGTGAATTAGAAAAAAATGAACAATAATCATCTCATTTGAGACATCAACAACAGTGCTTTACTACTTCCAATCCATTCCTTCCCTGTTTGATATTTCTTCCTCTTCCATGTCCGTTGCTAATTCTAACTCTGATGACGATTGAGATGAAGGGCCACAACCTGAACTTCTACTCCATCGGCCTTTAGAGAAATGAAAGATCAACACATACGTGGAAGTTATAGATGATTAAGTTGAAATCATGTAAGCATTCTCAAAGATACAAGTTGGTACATCAAAATGTCATCCCATTTGATCAATTTACAGAAAGAATTTTTTATGGGATATTTCTACAGACAAGGACCATTCAAATGATTAAGTCTTTTACAAGTGCATGAAGTCTATAGACATAAAACATGCTACGGATCAACCTCAAAGTCAAAGATGAGCTCAAAAAAAAAAAAAAAAAAAGAGAGAGAAAAGAAAAAAAGGAAGAAAGAAAAATAAAAGAAAAATAAAAGAAAAATAAAGAAAAAAAAGAAAAAATGAAAGAGCTATACAAAATAATGAGGTTGGTTAGCATACTACATTGGAACAATGATGGTGGAGAAGTTCAACTATGGTGCATAGACATGGAGCAACTACTTTGAAACACTAATGATGAGTGAGTTCGATTACAAGGCATATACATGGGGCAACTCCTTTGGAGCCCTGCCGATGGACGAGTTCAGTTATAGAGCAATAAGACAATTGGTTCTCATACAATGACATATAGACACCTTTCTTAAAACCTGATTGGAGAGCTGATCATTTGTCGTGATTCACGTTGTGTGTTGAGCTGGATTTTGATTTTGGTCACTACATCCCGCCCATACAGGGGGTGGTCTCATCACTTTGTTGTCATCAGAGGTTTTTTCTTTTCAGCTAAAGACTCTCTCTCCCGTCCATCAATCTGACGGTCTTCCACAGAGTCTACATTACATGCCCTTACTTCAAATGTCACAAAATTTTATGGTATCGTTTCTTGTGAACATGTCGTCTTGTTATGCATAAATATTGTTCAATAAATCTCACTGGAATATCTATCTGTCGTTCATCATTTCGACGGCGTCCAAGAATTCCATAGTCTTTTGTTGCTAGCCAATAAAATGGCATCGCCTAGTGGAGATCAAGCCATTCTACATAAACAACCAAACACTCTCCCAATGGCAGACCCATTGGACAGTTTCTTATCTGTCCATCTGGACCTTCATCGTCATACTTGTGTACAGACTTAAAGGATTTGGGCCCAAACATGGTTATAATCGATTCATCATCTGAACATAGCTTGTTGAAACTTTTTTCTATCTGAATGATACCGAGAAGAGAAAGCATTCTTTGACGTTTTTCCTAAAGATTAGTGTAGGGTTGCATCTCCTTAAGGTTATTTCTATTGATGACTCAAAAGTCGCCTGCCTATCAATGTGTGCAGACTTGAACTTAGACACTAGGGCAAAATCACCCATTTATCCAAACATCATGAGTTTAGTTGAGCCCCCTGTTTGAAACTCTAGCTAAGTTTATTTGAATGTAAGAGATAGATGACTCATACAAATTTGAAAAAAAATGAAATAAAATTGAGTCATTGTCATCCTTTGCCCCTCATCAAAAAGACCTGATTGCCCTTTAATCAAAGTGAAACCCACATAAATTTGGCAGGAATGCAAAACATACCAAGATTTTCCTCTAAAGAAAAGAAACATGTTTCTCTCAGTCTAGAGTAAGTCAAGTCAAGGAAAGTCGATCAAATCATGATCTCCAGTTCCTCTTGGATTCTGAGCAATGTTAGTGGACAAAGTGCTGATGCTGAGCCCCATTGTGGCTACCTCAATATTTATGGAAAGTTCAACCCATTGTGGGAATGAAGAAAGATGAAGAAAGAAATTGAAAAGAACAAGAAAAAGAAAAAGAAAAAAAGAGAAAATGAAAGAAAAAAAAAAAGACGACTCACACAACGAATAGGGAGAACAGTAGAGTGGAAAAAAAACCGGCCCGAACTACGGAACCTGTTTCCGTGAGGGACGAGAAATCCCAAAGGATACGTAGGCAATTTGGGACACCCCAAATTCGATCCAGAGGCTATACATCCAGAGGCTATACATCCAAAGGCTATACATCCAGAGGCTACACATCCAGAGGCTACACATCCAAAGGCTATATATTCAAAGACTATACAGCCAAAGGCTACACATCCAGAGGTTACAAATCCAGAGCACAAAACACAGTTACAGTTACATCATGAGCGGTCTTGAGCTAAAGCCACAGACCTGATGAGGTCGCTACTCAAGAAGCTTGACAGTTACAGTTACATCATGAGCGGTCTTGAGCTAAAGTCACAGACCTGATGTGGTTGCTACTCAAGCAGCTTGACAGTTACAGTTACATCATGAGCGGTTTTGAGCTAAAGTCACAAACCCGATGGGGTCGCTACTCAAGGAGCTTGACATCTACAGTTACACCATGAGCGGTCTTGAGCCAAAGTCACAGACCTGATAAGGTCGTTACTCAAGGAGCTTGACATCTATATTTTTTTGTTGTACAGTGTCAAAAAAAAATTTACAGCATCAATTCAAGGGAGCAATGTTAGAATCCAGATCAAGTGCAGAATAATACAAAAATGGGCCACTTTTGTCTTCGGCCTCAATTGCCCACAATCTCGGCCGAAGAGGGGCATCTGTAAGCACCCCATTTTTGCCATCCCAGCTAAACAAAGTCTTGCGGGCGTGTGGACAACAAAAGGAGAAAGATGATCGAAAGTTTGGATTTTTAACTGTGAATTTGAGGTAGTTTTCAAGAGGTCTGTGAATTTGAGGAAGTTTTCAATGGGTCCACAGCAAGGTCATGGGTTATAATTTTGCATGAATGCATAGGTCATAGAATTATCTTCGAAATGAGACCAGAATTGCTCGATTCTGACATCAAATGAAGAAGATATGATCATTTTTGTCAGATGATAAGTACAAGGGAGGTTTATGAAATTATTATAAATAATCCCAGGGGCCTTCATGCAAATTATCGTAAGTCGGATTGTTTGAATTTCAAATCATCATATCTTCATCATCCGACATCGGATTCAGATGATTCCAAGGCCATTATTCTTCATTAATGATGTTCTATAAAGTGGACGTAAAAAATCCCAGGTAGAAGTCACCAGTGGGTCCCATGCAAGCTTTCATGCAAAATTATCGTTAAAACTTCAAAGCTTCATATATTTTCCATTCTACGTCGGATTCAGACGATTCCAAGGCCATTGTTCTTCATTTGTGATGTCCTACAAACTGAACGTGGAAAATCTCGGGAAAAAGTCTCCGGAGGGTCCCATGCAAAATTACATATAAAAATGGTCATTTAATATTCAAAAATTCATATTTTGATCATCCCATATCCAAATCAGGTGATTCCAGTCTCATTATGTTCCATTTTTAGTGCTCTACAAAGTGGACGTAAAATATTTTCGGTAGAAGCCTCCGATGGATCTCATGCAGAATGGTCTGCCAAATTATCGATAATTGGTCCGCTTAAACTTCAAAAATTCATAAGTTGACCATTTTACTTCCAAATGAGGTGATTCCAGTTCCTATATTTATGTTCTTCTGACAAAAAATTTGCATGCGGGACCATCGGCGGAAATGCCATGCGCATGAAATGACAAGGAGAGAAAACCCAGTTAATTCCAATCAATCCAGTCAACTGAGTTCAAGCCAGTTTTGGTCCAACCTAGCTCAACCCATATCAGTTTAACTCAATCAACCTAAGTCAGTCTCAACCCGTTTCGAACCAGTTCATCCATGTGCATAGTATTTATATATATTATATATATTATATATATATATGTTATTAAATATATGTGTATATATGTATATAATATATATTATTATATATAAATGATAAAATCCAAAAGAGATTGAGGAAAAAAAGAAAAGAGAGAATATGAGAGAATAAGTGAAAGAGAGAGAATAAAAGAAAGAGAAAGAAACATAAGAAAAAAGGGAAAAAAAAAAGAACTTTCACGTTTTCTTTCTAGAAAACGTGAAAGAGAGAGAAAAGAAGAGAAGAAAAGGAAAGAAAGAGAAGAAGAGAAGAAAAGAAAAGAAAAGAAAGAGAAAAAGAGAAGAAAAGGAAAGAAAAAAAGAGAAGAGAAGAAAAGGAAAGAAAGAGAAAAAGAGAAGAAAAGGAAATAAAAATGAGAAGAAAAGAAAAGGAAAGAAAGAGAAAAAGAGAAGAAAAGGAAAGAAAGAAAAAGAGAAGAAAAGGAAAGAAAGGAAAAGAAAAGAAAAGGAAAGAAAGAAAGAGAAGAGAAAAAAGGAAATAAAAAAAAAGGGAGGGATTGAGAGTGAGAGAGACGTGAGAGATAGAGAGAGGGATTTTTTTCTATTGAGAGAAAGATTGAGAGTGAGAGAGAGATTGAGTGAAGAAGAAGGAAAGAAGAGGAAGAAAAGAAAAGGAGAGATTGACGTGAGAGAGAGAGAGAGAGAGAGAGAGAGAGAGAGTTTTTTTTTTCTATTTTGGGAAAATTGGGAGAGAAATTGAGAGAGAGATTGAGAGATAGAGAGAGGGATTTTTTCTATTGGGAGAAAGATTGAGAGTAAGAAAAAGATTGAGTGAAGAAGAAGGAAAGAAGAATAATATAAAAGAGAGGTGAGGGGACGTAAAGAGAAGGGGGGATTTTTCGGTTTTGGGGAGAGAGAGAGCTGCGGGACAGAGGAGGAAGAGAAGAGAAAAAGCTAAGGGAGAGAGAACTCCCTGCAACTCGAGGTAAGCCCCTCCCCCTCCTTTGTTATTTTCTGTTTATCACCATTACCCAATCATCGACCAATCTGTTGCAGTTTCCATTGATACCCTCATTCTTGCAAAACCCAAGATCCAAATCTATCTTCCACACCACCATGCCACTTGTCAATCCTTTGTTAATCCACCTATCATCCCAAACCCAATCTGCTTACTTGAATCCATTTGGCTTTATTACCCAAACCACCGACATAACTCCATTACCT
This sequence comes from Protea cynaroides, assembly GCA_028583415.1. Lineage (NCBI taxonomy): Eukaryota > Viridiplantae > Streptophyta > Magnoliopsida > Proteales > Proteaceae > Protea > Protea cynaroides. The sequence goes on from JAMYWD010000020.1 coordinate 18,981, forward strand.
AATTCACCACAGTCCAACAAGCCACTTGTTGCAAACCCATCTTAAAACCCCTACAGATCACTTTCCCATACAACATCTGCATATCCCTTTTTCCAATCCCACACATGTGTACAATCATTAGCCAAACAACCATCTCCATTCACCAACACTTGCACCATTCAACACCCCCTTGCTACCACCTAATCCGAATACCTTCATCTCCCATCCCACTTTAATCCCACTTTCTGTCAACTCTCCACTACTCTCAAAATCCACCTTCATTACTGTACACCACTACAACATCCCACAAGACCATGGGACTTGAAATTTTAATGAGTTTAGATTATGACCATGTGATTTGCAATTTTAATGATTAAATTGTACCATGTGATTGATTCCATATATTTTGAATTGAATTTGATTAAAATTGGTTCACATGATTTTAATTTTTATGAAATTGATCCCACCACATGTTTGCAATTTATATGAAATTTGATCCCATTGGCTTGAAATTTAAGATAATTTGAATATGGACCATTGGATGTTAAATTTAATTTTGAACCATTAGATTATGATTTTGAGTGATCCGAACCATTAGATTTTATCATGATTGATTTTAAATGATTTTTGAATGGTTAGATTATTGTCTTGAGCGATCTGAACCATTGGATTGCTATCAGAAGTGATTAAATGATTTTGAACGGTTAGATTACCATCAAGAGTGATTTATGTCACACCCCAGTTTTGCACTGTTCAGAATGGTGTGATGAACCGCTAAATAACCAATGGTTCAACCAGGATCTCTAATAGGCTATCCCCGCGTTATCCAAACTTACACGCATCCACAATCATAATCAGAGTAAATACACAATAGCAGAAATCTTATAAATAAATGAACTGAGAACTAAGATGATATTAATAATTTAATCGAAAATTATTCTGTATCAACCGAGACATAAGTAAATATCAATATAAGTCTTTAATGAATCCAAATAAAGAAACCTATAAAATATCTAATCAAATACACATGAGTCACACTCGCAAGATGTGTCATGTATATACTCTTTAGCTCCAGCTTCCATTGCTGCGATATTTCCGTCACGCTTGACGCGTTCATATAATCATCAACCGTGTAACCTGCATCATCAACTAAAAATATTCGACGTCGGGGGTGAGCACACAACACGGCTCAGTGAGTAGCCAAAACAATGCAACAATACATATGCATGCAAAAAGTCAATTTATATCTTTGGTCTGGTTTATAGTTTGCAATACGCAATAGAAAGGTTGGGTGATCAAAGGTTAACGTTTATTGACACCGCCTCTATACACAGGGTGTGGAAGCCCGCCCGAAGGTTAACGTTTATCGTCGTCCCCATCCACCCTACCATAACATTATACAACAAAGGTTAACGTTTATTGCTATATAATGCTATACTAACACGTAAGCCCCTGTTAGCGAGGGCTTGCAAACTGGGCTCGCTACTAACCAATCCTAATGCCAAAAAGTGTATCCAAGGCCTCACCCCAAGCATCCCTCGGAATGCCCATAGAGATAGAGCTAAGGCCCCCGATAGAGTCGGAGACTACAAGGACCGAGACCACCTCCCGATACCCTACGACACAATAGTTCTGCTAAGGTAATGGCGATACGACGATGTCAATGCACAAGACTTGAGTTAGAGATAGAGCTAAAGTACTGAGACCCGCCAAAGGTTAACGTGTATTGACGTTCTCATCACACCTCCCCTGATACTCGCTCGCATCAAGTACATCAACCACACACATACAAGCACATGCCTATTCCTATCATCATCATGTTATAAACAATAAAGTAAATATGCATGAACAAGTAATAGAAATATTGGATGGCATGCTGTATGCACATTACAAACATATTCGCATAGAATCAAGCATGGCATAGGACTCAAGAATTAGAAAACAGTTTATTATTAACCGATTTAGTTTGGAGTTAAGGTTCCTCACCTTAGCTTGCTAAAAGATATTTTTCCAAGCTTTAGAATCACCATTATAACGTTATTATATTGCTAGCAAACCTAACAAAGTCGATAGAATTTAATTAGAATTAATTCAGAATTTAAAATCATTCACGTCAGGCGAGGGTCGATTCTAGGGTCGATGGGTCTATCGACCCTCCCCTCATTCTAAACTTCCTGAATGCTAAGGGTCGATGGGTCTATCGACCCTCCCCTCATTCTAAACTTCTTGAATGCTAAGGGTCGATGGTCAGAAACACCTAGGGTCGGATGGTCTATCGACCCTCGGTGCGACCCTCGATGCACTCTGGTCCAATTTCCACTTTTAAATCCACTCTTCGTGTTTGGGGTCATATGGCTTGCTTCCTACATTCATTCAATAGTCATTCCATGGTCTAGAACCATGTATACTCCATCTAAATAGTTTTCATGCATCATCCTGTGGTTTTCCATGAAAACCTAACCATGAATGGATGGTTTGGGTTTCTCCGAAATCCTACACTCAACCATATCTAACCTAAGGTCTGTGGAAACTCATGGAATTAGTATCCATACCTGAGAAGATTACTTTTCTCAAGAATTTCTTCTCCTTTTTGCTAAGTCTTCCTCCTTGTCTCCTTTCTTCCTCTTTTCCTTCTTCTCTCTTTCTCTCAATTCAATTAGGGTTGTGAAAGGAGTGAAAATAGCTTAGGGACGTCCTTTAAATAGAGTAGGAATGTCCTATAATAGTCCCATTGAGATTTGGAAAGAATCTCAATCGAAAATTAGGAAATTTCCTAATTTCTATATTCGGCAGAAACCGAGGGTTGATGGGAGGGTCGATGATCCCGTCGACCCTAGGGTCTTAAGCTGTCCGACCCTCCCTTCAAATCTGAGGGTCTGACATTCTATTTTGGGAGGTCCGACCCTACTTGGCTGGGTATGCGGCCCTCCCTAAAATTAAGTGTTTTTTGGTCGATTTTATACCTGGGATCTCAATCTCCATCACGCCCTTGGTCCACTTGACTCGACCATGATGGGTAAACTTGATTCAAGGTGGTAAGACCGGGTTAGTTTGACACGGTCTTACAACTCCCCCCAACTTATAAAAATTTCGTCCTCAAAATTGTACGTACCTTCTGAATCAAATAAGTGTGGGTACTGCTTTCGCATAGCATTCTCTTCTTCCCATGTAATCTCTTCCATGTCTCTACTTTTCCATGTGACCTTAACATAGTAGATATCTCATTGCGTAGACGTTGAACCTTTCGACTAGTGATTTCCGTTGGTGTTACTTCAAATGTCAAATCATCGGTCAATTACGGCAAATCTACTGTCAACACGTGCGTCGAATCCTTGACATACTTCTTCAATAGAGAAATGTGAAATACACCGTGCACACTTGACATAGATGGTGGTAATGCCAATTGATAAGCTACTTTTCCACGCTTAGCTATAATTTCATATGGTCCGACATATCTTGGACTTAATTTTCCTTTCTGTCCGAATCTCTTCAATCCTCTCATAGGCGATACTTTCAAAAATACTTTATCCCCTACGGCGAACTCCAGATCTCTTCGTCGAGTATCCGCATATTGCTTCCGACGGTTCCGAGCTGTTTTCACTCTCTCCTTGATGATGTCGACCACTCGGCAAGTCTCTTCAAAAAATTCCGGTCCAACAATACTACGTTCTCCAACTTCATTCCAAAACAAGGGAGTTCGACACTTCCCGCCATACGGTGCTTCATAAGGTGACATTTGTATAGTATCTCGATATTTGTTATTGTAAGCGAACTCGATCAATGGTAACTTTTCGTCCCATGATCCTTTGAAATCAATCACACATGCTCGTAGCATATCTTCTAGAATCCGGATTGTGCGCTCCATTTGTCCGTGCGTCCGTGGGTGGAATGCGATGCGAACTTCAATGTTGTACCCATAGCCTTTTGCGGTCCTTCCCAAAATTTGGAAGTAAATCGTGGATCTCTATCGGACACAATACTTTTCGGTACACCATGTAACCGAACAATATTATCCACATACAGCTTTGCTAACCTTTCCAGTGTATCCCGGGGTCGTATCGGTATGAAGCGAGCTGTCTTAGTCGGACGGTCCACAATCACCCAAAGCTGCGTCAACTACTCGAGGAGTCAATGGTAGTCCTGTGGCGAAGTCCATAGTGATGCGATCCCATTTCCATCTTTGGTTCCGTTAATGGTTGTAATAGTCCCGCGGGTCTTTGTCATTCCGCCTTTACCTTTTGACAATTTAGGCATTGAGACACGAACTTGGCTACATCCGCCTTCATTCCCCTCCACCAATACAGTTTCTTTAAATCATGATACATTTTTGTGCTTCGGGATGTATCGAGTAGATGGTGGTATGGGCTTCCTTCATCGGTCGGTGTCTAATGTCCATACTTTCTGTTTCGGTACACATATTCTCCCTTTATATTTCAGTACCTTCTCGTCATCCAAGGTGAACTCGGGGTTGGTCCTACCTTTCTCAATATCTTCTTGTCTTGTTCTCAGATAAGGATCTGCTTTGATAGCTGTCTTCACTTCGTCCACTATATCCGGTATAATCTTCAATGCCGCGAACATATTTGAAAATCGGTGAATAAACTCTTGGCTAGCTGATTCATCCGTTGTATCTATCACATATTGTTCGTTGCCGTGATTAAACACCATTCCCTTTGGTATACATTGCTTGCGATCGTGCTAACTTCTCCTTGAGATTTTATCATTGCTTTTTCGCTCAATGCATCCGCTACCACGTTCGCTTTTCCCGGATGATCTTGGATATCACAATCATAGTCTTTCAATAGTTCCAGCCATCTCCTTTGTCTCATATTCAACTCCTTCGATTAAATAGATAAGTAAGACTTTTTATGGTCCGCCTTAATCTGAAATTTCTCTCCGTATAGGTAGTGTCTCCATATCTTGACAGCATGTACTACTGCCGCTAACTCCAAATCATGAGTGGGGTAATTTTTCTCATGTACCTTCAACTATCTCAAGGCATACGCAACTACTTGCTCTCCTTGCATAAGCACACATCCTAGTCCCAATCCCGATGCATCCGTGTATAAGGTAAATGTCGTCTGGAGCGGGAATGGTCAAAATTGGGGCGGATATCAATCTGGTCTTTAGTGTTTGAAAACTCTTTTCACACTTATCCATCCATACAAATTTTTCTCCTTTCTTGGTCGGACCGGTGAGAGGTACGGCAATCCGAGAATAGTCTTCTACGAATCTCGATAATATCCAGCTAGACCCGGAAAACTTCTAATTTTCGAAACACTCTTTGGTGCTTCCCACTTCACAATAGCCTCGATCTTCTTGGGGTCCACTTTGATTCCTTCTGCGGATACTACATGGCCTAGAAAGGCGACTTCACTTAGCCAAAACTCACACTTCAAAAATTTGGCGTATAACTTCTCTTTCCTTAAACGTTCCCCATGGAGATATACTGGGTCTAATATAACCCTAATCCAATAGTTCTTGTAATTGCACTTTTAATTCCTTCAATTCAGTAGGAGCCATTCTATACGGTGCTTTTGATACCGGTGCGGCTCCAAGTATCAGGTCTATTACAAACTCCGTGACACGGTCGGGCGGTAATCCGGGTAGTTCCTCCGGAAATACATCTGGGTAATCCCGCACGACGTCAATATCTTCCATTCGTGGCGCGTCCTTGGTTAGGTCGACCACTGATACTAGATATCCGATGGCTCCCTTTTCAAGGCACTTCTTAGCCTTTAATGCGAGAGTATGAGCTTGCGTCTTCCGGGAAGTTTGGTTCCCAAGAAACTGAATTCTGCTCCTTCTTTGTCTTTGAACGTTAGCTTCTTCTCGGCGCATAACAGATTTGTAGAATGCCGAGCTAACCAGTCCATTCCCAAGATGACATCGAAGTCTGCCATCTCAAGTTGTATTAAAGTTGCATCCAAGGTTTTCTCGCCAATGAAAACTGGACATGGCCCATAACCTTTCTCTAATTCCACTTCTAATCCCATCGGTGACCGTACAAGTAACTTGTAGTCTAATGTTTTGATGGGTAAATTATTCTTCTTTCCAAACGACACAGATATAAATGAATGCGTAGCTCCTGAATCAAAAAGTACTCGGCTGGTACGCCATTGATAGGTACAATCACGTGATCCGTTTTTACTTAGTCTACATGCTCAATCAATGAAATTATAATCTTAAAAGTTTCGGTCATACCAGTGACCACATCGGGCGATGTGGCTGCATCCTCTGATGTAACAGCATATACCCATCCTTGATGTAACTGCTTCTTGGGTTTTGGACATTCTCTTGCCATATGCCCCGGTTGGTTGCGATTATAACACTCCGGGGCTTCGAATTTGGCTTTGGCTGTGGTTGAGCTGCGGAAGTAGACTTTGGTGCAGTAGCAAAATTCTAGGGACGAAAAGGTTTATATGTCCTATTATTGCCTCCGTTGTAGGAGTTTCCGGCTGGTCTCTTGATGCCTGCGTTGCGGGAGAAATAACTCTCCTTCGGCTCGATTCGATCACTCGAGCAATCCGGACAGCTTCGTTGTAGATTTTCTTCTCTAAGCCCAGAACATTTTCTCTTATGCTTCCTCTTAGTCCCGCGACGAACCTACGGGTTTTTGTATCTTCTTCTTGCATGCTAGCCGGTGCGAAGAAAAACAGCTCCTCATAGCGCTGTTGATACGAGTCTACGGACATCTGCCCCTGGTACAGACTCAGAAATTCCTTCTCCATTGAATCTCTGAAGCTTCTTGGGAAATACTTCTCGAAGAATGCTTCTTTATATATAACCCATGTCAGTAGGGCGTGCTTGGTTAATTAGTACGTCTTTGTAGATTTCCACCAATGGTGTGCGTCGCCTTTGAGCATGAAGGTGGCGCATAGTACTTTCTCTTCCTCGGTGATAGTCATCATAAGGAAGTTCCTTTCCATTTCGTCTATCCAGTGTGCTGGCCACAGTGGATCAGACGGCTTGCCGTTGAATTCCTTAGGTTTCATCTTCAAAAATCTCTCCACTAATCGGGAGTGATCCAGTTGATTTTGGTATGCCCCAAACATAGGGGGTGGATACTGATAGTTCCCTTGGGCTGCTTCTGGGACTTGCACTGGAATTGGTGCATCCGGTTGTTGAGGTGTCTGTTGAGCTGGGTGATTACCCACTGGTGCTGCACTAGCTTGCCCAGTGTGCATGGTTGCAGCCTTAGTGGCTTGAAACATAACTCCCATTGCAACCTGCATTTGAGCTTGTGCGTGTTATATTTGCTGTAGCTGTTGTGCCAGATTCATAACCACAGTTGGTAGCTCTGGTGGTGGAGGTGGCAAATTTGTAGGGCCTGCTGGTTCTGGATTACCCTGTACATGGTTATTCTCTTGACTAGTCTCCTCCACTGGTGGTGGTGGTGGGACTATATTTTGGGTCTGTCGGGTAACTCTACGGCCAGACATAATTCCTTTCGGTGATTGTCGGTGCCTGAAATTTCATCAAGGTAGGTTAGAATTCATTTATATCTCATGTAGGCACACTAACCGATAAGAAATTTCAATTTCTAACTCATTTTATAAAAGAAAATACTGTCTTTTCTATGCAGGGTCGATGGTGAGGGTCGCTGGTAGGTCCGACCCTGGGTATTCGACCCTGGGAATAACCTGTTCTTCCCGAGAGCTGAGGGTCGATGCGAGGGTCGATCCGAGGGTCGATGGTGTCAGTCGAATTGTCCGACCCTCGGACCAAAAATCAGATTTTTAAGATCCGATTTTGGGTCATTTCTCACTATTCCTCCTTCGTTTCGACGCGCCTCCACTCTCTGAGTTGCTACAGTGCTACTCCACTGTTCTTGGTCGGTTTAACTCCGGGTTTCGACGCCCACGTCATCCCTACAGGTATATCCTCTCACCTTTACCTGTTTTTAGGTTTTCTTTTCTAGGTTTTTGCCCATTTAGCTCGTATTTTCCAAATTAAACTTTTCCAACCATAAAAATTTGATTTTTATTGGGGGCTTTTGTTATTGGGGTCTTGAGGAACGAAAGCCCTCAAAAATGTTTGAGTTTCATCGGTTGGTTATCGAGAAACTTAGAATTTTCTCTTTTTGCCCTAATTTATCGAATTTTTTTTTATTTTTCTTAAATTTCTTCAAATTGAACTTCGTCAGTTAAAATCTCCTACTGTATGTGGGTCGTAGGACATATTTTAACCTACGTAAGTTCTCATGCCCACATATATGGTGAGAAATGGGGCTCTATTTTAATTTTTCGGATTTTTATCCTATTAACTCCTAGTTTCTTTTCTCCTTCTTATTTTTGCAGATACTATGGCCCGTACCAAAGTGCCAAGATTGCGTGATCCACTTCGCTTCCGTTCGAATGAAGCCGAGGCACAGTATGCTGACTATGCCCGTAAGAAAGTGGAAGGGGGTCGCATGGTGAACTTGGCTGAGCTAGCCTTGTTCAATGTAGAGGGAGCATTTGGTGATATGGGGTGGCTCCCTGTCATCACATACGATGCGTGCACATGTCCCGACTTGGTACGCCAGTTCTATTGTAATCTCCAGGTGGTGGGGAATTACAATGACGTTGAGCACGGCCAGGAGTTGCGCATCACCAACTACGTCAAGGGGGTGCACATCTCCTTTGATTATCGGCAGCTGGCCGATCTGTTGGGCATTACCTATGATGGTCCTATGGTGTACTGTGCACGGGGAGAGCCACAGTTTGTTGAGATGGAGATGAGGGCAGAGATCGACAACCAGTTGCTCCGTCCCGATAGATGGCAGATGAGAGCTTGCTACTTGCGTCCAGCTCCACGGGTCTTCTGCAAGATTATCCAGCATAATCTGATCCCACAGAGTGGGAATTATGAGAGGGTCTCTCAGCTGACTCAGTTCTTGATCTACGCATGCGCCCCCCGGCCGATCTGCCTTCCTTACATCATCATGCGGACGATGATTAGTGCCACATTGTCCGGTCATAGGGGTAATCTACCCTATGGACGCATGATTACGGTGCTACCGACCCGTGCGGGGGTGGCTGCTAGGGCTCGTGGGGATCCGGTCGATGATGACGATCGTATGTATATGGATGTCGACGCGATACCACCGCCATCACCCACACATGCGGATAGGGCTGGTACTTCTGCTGCGGCGGCTTCGGTACCGGAGACCGGTCCTTCTCATGGGGCTGGTCCTTCACGCCCACCAGCTGATGACGTGCTGAGTATGTTTCACGAGATTAAAGAGGCTCAGCGCGCATCGGATCCCGAGGAATAGGGGGAGCTCCCTAGGCGCCCGGGCCCGGACCGATCGGAGGGTGGCTGTTCTCACGGCTAGTCTACGGGCGACTCGGACCCAGGTGGCATGGTTGACTAGGGTCTATGTCGGGGACTATGACAGAGACCGTGAGGCACCGCCTCCTCCTTCGCCTCCAGCTTCCTGATTTGTACTTTACTTTTCTTGTACTACAGAGTAACTGTCCGGGTTGTGGACTGTACTCTGCTTTAGCGATGTATATACGTTTTGTTTCTCTCACTCATTGTATGTAACTGGTTTTCCCTTTAATAGATGCATTATTCTCTTTTTAATTCGGTTTCAATCATCACTTGTGCTTACAGTGTGTTTGTATTAAAGCTTTTAATTTATCCTATCTTAGTTCACAATGGTCTTGAATGCGTGTCAGTTCGGCGGGCAAAGCCTGAGAAGCTCTGATACCAAGTTGTCACACCCCAATTCTGCACTGTTCAGAATGGTGTGATGAACCACTAAATAACCAACGGTTCAACCAGGATCTCTAATAGGCTATCCCCGCGTTATCCAAACTTACACGCATCCACAATCATAATCAGAGTAAATACACAATAGCGGAAATCTTATAAATAAATGAACTGAGAACTAAGATGATATTAATAATTTAATAGAAAATTATTCTGTATCAACCGAGACATAAGTAAATATCAATGCAAGTCTTTAATGAATCCAAATAAAGAAACCTATAAAATATCTAATCAAATACACATGAGTCACACTCGCAAGAGGTGTCATGTATATACTCTTCAGCTCCAGCTTCCATTGCTGCGATATTTCCGTACGCAGACGCGTTCATATAATCTTCGACTGTGTAACCTGCATCATCAACTAAAAATATTCGACGTCGAGGGGTGAGCACACAACACGGCTCAGTGAGTAGCCAAAACAATGCAACAATACATATGCATGCAAAAAGTCAATTTATATCTTTGGTCTGGTTTATAGTTTGCAATGCGCAATAGAAATGTTGGGTGATCAAAGGTTAACGTTTATTGACACCGCCTCTATACACAGGGTGTGGAAACCTGCCTGAAGGTTAACGTTGATCGGCGTCCCCATCCACCCTACCATAACATTATACAACAAAGGTTAACGTTTATTGCTATATAATGCTATACTAACACGTAAGCCCCTGTTAGCGAGGGCTTGCAAACTGGGCTCGCAACTAACCAATCCTAATGCCAAATAGTGTATCCAAGGCCTCACCCCAGTATCCCTCAGAATGCCCATAGAGATAGAGCTAAGGCCCCCTGGTAGAGTCAGAGACTACAAGGACCGAGACCACCTCCCCTGATACCCTACGACACAATAGTTCTGCTAAGGTAATGGCGATACGACGATGTCAATGCACAAGACTTGAGTTAGAGATAGAGCTAAAGTACTGAGACCCGCCAAAGGTTAACGTTTATTGACGTTCTCATCACACCTCCCCTGATACTCGCTCGCATCAAGTACATCAACCACACACATACAAGCACATGCCTATTCCTATCATCATCATGTTATAAACAATAAAGTAAATATGCATGAACAAGTAATAGAAATATTGGATGGCATGCTGTATGCACATTACAAACATATTCGCATAGAATCAAGCATGGCATAGGACTCAAGAATTAGAAAACAGTTTATTATTAACCGATTTAGTTTGGAGTTAAGGTTCCTCACCTTAGCTTGCTAAAAGATATTTTTCCAAGCTTTAGAATCACCATTATAACGTTATTATATTGCTAGCAAACCTAACAAAGT
>JAMYWD010000200.1:0-25000 GCA_028583415.1 Protea cynaroides
GGTCGATATCAGGGTCGATGGGTCTATCGACCCTATGTGCGACCACCTCTGGTTTTCATCGATATTCTCATGTTTTGATCCATTCTTCCTTGTTTAACTCCTATGGCTTCTTCCATAGTCCATTCCACATACTTTCTATGGATTACAACTTCTCTTCACCCAATATATAGTCTAATTGATATCCTCCATGGTTTCCATTGAAACCTAACCATGGATGGATGGATTGAGTTTCTCCTACATCTTCCTTCAACGATTCTAAGTCTAACGAAATTAATAGGATTAGTATTCTTACCTGAGAAGAACACTCCTTCTCTGCAACTCTTCTCCTTTTTCTTCTTCTCTCCTTTCCTTCTCTTCTTCCTCTCTTCCTTCTCTTCTCTTTCTCTCAATTCAATTAGGGTTCTAAAAGGAGTGAAAGAGGCCTAGGGATGTCCTTGAAATAGAGTAGAAACATCCTAAAATAAGTCCCTTTGAGATTAGGAAAGAGCCCCAAGCGAAATTATGGAAATTTCTTAATTCTGTTTTCGGCGGCAACTGAGGGTCGATGATCCCGTCGACCCCTAAATCCTAAAGTGTCCGACCCCCTCTGTAAAACAGGGGGTCTGACTTTCTGTCTTGGGGGTTCCGACCCTCCCTTGCTGGGTATGCTACCCTCCACTTAATTTAAGTGTTTTCGGTCGTTTTGATACCTGGGATCATGATCTCCTTCACGCCCTTGGTCCATTTGGCTCGACCATAATGGGTAAACCTGATTCAAGGTGGTAAGACCGGGTTAGTTTGATACGGGTCTTACACCCTAGACCCAATCCAGAAGCGTCAGTATATAGAGTAAATGGCTGCCCTGGTACCGGAATGGTCAAGATGGGGCTAATATCAACCTTGCTTTCAATGTTTTGAAACATTCCTCATACTTGTTTTTCAAAATAAACTTTTTTCCTTTCTTGGTTAGCTTGGTATGAGGTACGACGATCCTAGAGTAGTCCTCCACGAACCGTAGATAATAACCAACTAACTCCAAGAAACTTCTAGCAGTCCCTAGGTTTTCTGTTTTATCGAGTTCCAGTGGTTGGAACTTTATGGATCTTGGGTCACATATTTCCTTCAACTGAAAGCCTGATCACCCATCTAGTTGCATGATCTATCAACAAGAAGTAAGGGAAGCTTGGGAAAATTTATAGGTTTTATTGAGAGAAGAGGGTAATGGTTTTTTTTAAAGCAACATGCAAAAGCTCCTAAGAGATCGGTTCACAATTGCATTAATATTCTCAAGATCCAAGAGAAGGGGAGCATGAGGTCATTAGGAAGGTATTAGAGCACAAGGACATGGACATGGACATGGACATGGAAATGATCAAGTACTGCCTGGAGATTGGGTGTATTGTAAATAGTCCATTCCCTATCACTTCATCAATTGGATCATTGGGGACTCATGAACACCTGCAGTGATGGGAGTATAGAGTTCAGCATATAAACAGTTTGTCTCATTTTGAAAGTGTGTCAAAGCTGTTTTATCTGGTGTTGCTAATACTGAGGAGTTCATAGTCTTTGAATCACAAGATCATTGCTAGTAGGGAAATAATGAGTGAGGTCTTGTTTGGCTGTTTGTAACCACTGTGGAAGGATATATATCTCTTGCAAGTAAGGGTTTGAATTTGATGAATTCCCATAATGATGAAGACATTCAAGTGTCATTTGGAGGATACAATGGCAGTACAACATTGGGGTTTTTTTTTTTTTTTTTTTTTGCTTCTATAAAAAAACATTGTAAACAAGGATGATGGAGGCAGTTATACCGACAATGTTTCTGATTTACATAATGCATCACATTATTAGAGATATCTCAAAAGTGATTCCCAGCTAGACAAGCTTATATTGGATTGTATTAGCTAATTATTATCCATGGCATAAGCAAAGCATTCGTCAGGTATTCAACTCTTTTCTCATAATTTTCTTGTCATGCTTAACCACCATTTGATTTCATAGTAGATTGTTTTGCTTGTTATTCTAGCTTTAATTCATGTGGTTCATTTAATTGTTTTAAATCTAGTCATAGCTGGATGAGTTTAGATCTGGTAAAAGTGTTTGATGAATGAAAATCGAGTTATGTGCTTAATGAGTTTAATTTCTTATAATTCTACATCCAATCATATGCTTGCCTCATTTTTATTTTAGATGTGTGTTTATCATGATTGCTGCCCAGATTTTTTTTGTAACCCGGTTTGTTTGCTTAATCACTTACTGTTTGTCAATGTTGGGCCTAAGTTCATGCATTTATTTGAGTTCTGGTTTGATTGTGCTTAACTTGATTCCATCTTTTCCATGTTATTGAAATTTAATAATATGTTGTTGAAGCTTAATTGTCATATTGATAAAATATGTTGTTCTCGTGTTCTAAAATCAAAATTTGTTCTCTCACTCTAAAATTTGTTCTGACATGTCTTGTTTGGGCAAGTATCCTTGTTGGCAAGAAGTTGGATCTTAAGTGAGGGTGTAGATAATTCCAAGGATCAATCAAGTGTTTTCCTCTCCTTTTAATTACTTTAGTTGATATTTGTTTCATTATGATATTATGTGTATTTGATAGCTTATCATCTTCTATTCATCATGCAAATTGTTAGAGTGGGGACGTGCTATGTGAGCACCCACCCTCAAGTGATGTATCCCTATTCCAATGCCTCTAATTTGTAATAGATGTATGCTAGGACACCGTGTACGGGTGTGCCACAAGCCCTACATATATGACTGTGGCATCCTGCAATATGTTTGTTTAGGGGACTCCAACGAGTCCAAACCCTTGCACGAGATCCAAGATCCCGTGTGGACTTGTGTAGGCCTATTTAGCTTGAGGCCCACCCCATCCTTAGGATTGGATCCAGGAGTGTGCGGGAAAGCGTTGTACAAATGTATTAATGAAATATGCATTGGGTAGATGAATGCTTAGGATTTGTGGCCCTATAGGGAGCCATCTTTGTAACCCCAAGATTGGGATGTGAGTGAGATTTAGCAAACCCCTGTTGGGTGTGGGGAGCTGAGGCTTTTGCCTCCCTTGAGTGTTGCCATGCATGATCCATGGATCGTCAATCCGTAGGAACTACGTCGACCTGATTCTCAGAGGAGTTACATAGGCAGTGCTATTGCTTCGCACGATCAAACTGAGTTAAATTCCATGTGTTATGGGATTACCTCACTGAGGGGACTTTTTATGGTAGGAGCACCTCAACACGAGATGTGTTCCCCATTATAAGAGCATCTCTCTTATTTGGATATGTTCCATAGTTATGAAAGCGTCTTTACACACTTTGTATGCATAACCTTACCTGAATTACGTTTGGCCTGATTTTTACCGCATAGGGATATGTAAGTAGTTGGGGATGTCTCCCAAACTTTGTCATACCTTTGTTTTTGTTTTTATTGTTTTTTTATCGTTTCATTCATTTCATTCATTTGTTTTTATATTCGTTCATTTCCAATTTATTCTTTTGTACATCATTTTTTGTATAATTAGTTGTTCATTTTATTTCAATTATCTATATATCTCTTTTTATTTTTATACTCATTTTTAATTTTAGAATTGTTAGATTCATTAGTGCAATGCAATTAGCCTAGTGAGACAACCCAGTGTGCATAAATTTTAGCATAGGTTAAACAACCCCAAAGTGTGCATAAATTGTAGGAAAGGATAGAACATAGGGAGACCGTTCAATGACCAGCGAGTTGGGTGCTTAATACCTTCCTAACTTGTAATTTGGAGCTTACCTGCCTTTGGTGATATCAGTTGGCCAATCCATCGAGTTTACAGAGTCATTAGAGTTCCTCTAAGTGAAGAACAACATTTATAGGTCCTAGTCCTTATCTAGGTGGTGACTCTAGATTTTACCTTCCACTGGTGTGAATGGAGGAGATCTTAAGGTGAAAACCTTTTCGATCTCCATTATGTGTTGAGTGTAGAAAACTTAAACAAATTTGACAATTTTAAATGAGGATAATTTCCATATAAAGGGAAATTTTCCAATTTCTCACCATTGTCCTCACAGTGGCGACTCCACTGGAGATTCACACCAGAGTCCCAATTTTAGTGTTTATCTTTTCATTTCAAAGCATAAATCATTCCTTTGGGGTTATAGGTTGTACATTTGTAGAGACAATAGGTGTATTTTTTGGGTGCTAGTTATTTGTATATATTTTCCGTGATATTATTATTGTTGTTGTAATATCCATCATGAAGAGGATGGGGGTTACTATACATACCTGTGGTTCATTGTTCAAGGCCCTTGTATGTACAGGGTGTCCCACTCGGTGAAGCCATAGACCTTGGCCTGTACCTATGAGGCCACGATCGAGGAGGGCTTTCAGTGATTGTTCCCTGGGTCTACCTGGGGAGGCACTATTTTTTTCAACGTCTCTTGGTTTTGTAATGTATATAAAGGGATGTAGGTGTAAATCCCACACCCAGAAAACCCGACCTAACTTGGATTTTCTTTCGTGCCAGGGTTTTCTACCATGGAAGAACCCAATTTGATGTCAATCTGTCGACCAGCACAATAGGTACCCCTTAAACTCTCAAACTTTCTTGCCATAAGTTGAATTTGCAGTTCTAAAGGGGGCCGGTTACAACTAGGCAGTCGAGAATGTCGATGAAGCAAGGACTAGGTACATCGATCGGCCAGGCCAAAATTGATCCATTCTCAAAATTAATAGTTGGTTCTATTTTGGGGAGCTATTTAGGATAATCCTGGAACCCATAGAAGAATCTAGAGGGGCCCACACCCATCTTAACTACTTTTGGAGTTGTAGAATAGGAGTCCCTCTTTAGTTCAAATTCTTGCCACTTGGCAACTTCCTAGGAATCCGCCATTCAAACTAGGAGTTCTACCCCAACAAGGAAAACCTGAATAAAATAAAAACCTATCTTTTCACCCTCCTCTGACTACGTATCAGTCTCAAAAAACTTTGATGTGTTCTTAGAGAAAGGGAGGAAGGAGTGGAAGAAGGAGAAGCTCTACAATACTTGTTTTTAGAGATTTATCGACTACGTGCACCGCTGATCAACATTGGCCAAGCCATTAGCGGTAAAACTCTAAACTTACTACAGCTTATGATGAAAAACCCAACACTCTATCGAGTAATTAAATTAGGAAGGATAAGAAACCATTCTCTATTGATGGTAGGATAGAATTACTTCTTGATCTTGAGAATACACATTCTCAACAAGTAACGTAAGATAAACCTTAATTTCCATCCTTGTTAGGTTGAATCTTAGACCTAAGAAGTACCCTACCATTGGACTATACTAGAATAGCAATATATAAGTAAGTTTATAGTAGGAATTTAATCTGGAAGACCATTAATTGACCTTCAGAAAGAGGTTGGTCGATGTACCGGACGATGCACTGTAAGAGCTGGTGTAGCGACCGACCAGTCCCAGAAAGGTCTTTGGAAGTTGTCGAAGATGAGGTAGTTGTTGACACTGTATCAATCGACACTGCGACCGACCCTTGGCAGAACGTTCTGACTTCTGTGGAATATTACGGTGGTCATTACAGTTGCGACCGATATATCAATCGATGAACCCCAAACTTCGATAAATTGCTAATAAATAATGTAGAAATAGTAACCCATGCTTCCACACTTTATATAGGTGTAAAGTACATCAATGGCACTGATTATACAAACCATAATTTCTTGATATCAGGTGAGGAACAGAAACCTTAATGAATTTTAAAGTGTTTCAATATATGATTGTTATGCCACATGCTTGCTATGATAACATGCCATCCAATAATTGCTTTGTGCATGCATTTGCATTTATAATATCTAATTGGTGTGTGGATGTATGTGACTGCAATCTAATAGGTAGTGGTGAAATGATCGAGGACTGCTGAATCTAACCTGCTAGGTGATTTTTGGGGAGAATGTCACTCACCCCTAGCAGGAGGACAACATCTTGGGGGGGGGGGGACAAAACGGATGGTCTGGGATTCCTACTGGGATTGGTGATAGGGATATTTTAGATGACATGTAGGATTTGGTTAGTGGCACCACCCCTGTATGCAACCCTGGCCATGAAGGGGTCAGGTACTGGTAGAATGGTGTGATAAGGAGGAAGGGTCGACAATGTTCATTGGAGCATCACTGGCTGGAGTTGCTGCCCAATCAACATTCTGATTGGGATGTCGTGTGGGAGCACTAGGGCTATTGGAGTAGGTAGGTGAGTATCCAATATTCCCATGCATGGAGGTTGTAGTCAGCTTCTAGCAAGTATGGCTAGGCCTTACCAAAGTACACTAGCATACATGATACCTGACTGTTGCGTTACTATGTGTAATAAATTGATCGTGCATATTGCTTGCTTAACTGTCTGTTTCTCACTGAGCTCATGTTGGAGAGCTGACCCTCGCATATGCCATTCTTTTTAGATAATATTGCAGGTACTACAGTTGTTGACTACCTGAATACACCGACGATCACTCACTTAGCTCAGCTAAGAGGGGTGTTGTATGGAGACGAAGCACATGACGAGGACTGCGAGTGTGACGCATGTGTCTTCGATGGATATATTTTCTTGATGAGGAGTTATAAAACAATGAATAGTTTTCTTTTATTACTGTCTTTTTGGATTATTTTATTTACATTTAATTAGCCCGTGATTTATAGGGCAATGATACATTACAGTTTGTTTGATGGAGATGATTGCTAAACAAGTTTGATTAAGATGTAAAGCACTGATAATATTACTTATATTTATAATTAGAATGCTTATGGTTATTTAATATCTTTTGCTATTTAGTACTCTGGATTGTGTATATGGCATTGTGTTGATAAGTGGTTGGTATGTGTATGCACTGCTTATGAAGTCCTGGGGGGATTACATCCAAACTAAGGTGTTGATCCAATCATATCCCAAAAATTTTCAGACCGGTATTTTGGGGTGTGACTGTAGGTGCTGATAATTTACTGTAAACATGGTGATAGGTTTCCTTATCCTTGTCAAGGTAGCCTTACCCGGTCCTATTACATCTATCTACTAACACTTGTATGCTAGGTTTGTCCCTAAACAACTGAGTGCCACTTTCATTCATGGTACCCACGTTGGGGTGGCCAATTTCTTGTTTCCGTCCTTGTTGGTTTGTTGGTTTGAAAAACCAGTTACCCGAGTTATGTGCATCCTCCAATCGCTTGGAGACAAGGGTTGTACACACCTGTTCTAGGAGCTTTGGCCAGCTGTGTCTATCTCTCACAATACGCACCACTCATGTGCCCGATACTTCACACTCAAATCTCAAATTGTGGATAGCAATAAAAAATGTCCACCCTAATTTGGCGATCATTGATGAGGTAATCACCGGTTTGTTTATAGTCAAACCAAAAATTCTTTGCTATCTTGTGTATGTTACATCGAATGGGTGAATCTTTCCCAAATCCTTTGATCATGATGTGTTTGATTGGTTGGAGTTTTGGTGTAGGATGTGGTCCATTTCATGGACACACACTTCTCCCTAAGACTAACCAAGGGACTATTCTAAATCGCTAGGGTTGGTAGAGAACAACTCAGTCGAGTTCTTGCATAGTAACTAACCATTGGTTGGTTGAGTCAGCATGATTGTGCTTATAAGTTTCTTCCTAGTCTCAATCCTATTTGTTTAATGGATTTTATCTTGTTTTTAGTATTTATCTTTTTAGTATCTCTAGAGTACCTTCCTCCTTACCCACCATCTGGGTAAGAGACCCTATCTCTAAGAAACTATCTAGTGCTCTCACTTTAGAGTTTTCTTAGTTTTTTGTCTTGGCTCTTGATGATTCAATGAAAATTATGGAAAAGAGCAAGAGCGAGTGTCAAGTACTATTGAGGATATGATTCTTAGGTTAGAACGCGCTATCTATGTCCTGGTAAAGCATGTTCAGTAAGACATCCAAGTTTGGGCAGCAACAACTGCCCATCACTGAGTGAGTATTTGAGGGAATTGGTAGGGTATTTACCCCTAGACTATGTTATTTCTAGGTATAACCATCATCTCCAATTCATATGCTGATCCATCATGAAGATGTGAAGCATTTTGTTATTAGGTCTGCTGCGGGCAGAGAGCATAAGGTGTAGAGTCTTGTATGTCTATCTTTCTTTGTCTCTACTAGATAAAGGCATTTTTTTTTGTGATTCTTTGTCTCTACTCGCTAGAGCTTGCATTTCCTATAATTCATAGTTAGAGTTTGCATTTTTCATGATTCTTTGTCCCTACTAGGTAGAGCTTGGGTTTATGTGATTATTCGTCTCACCGGTTAGGGCTCTGTAGGTTTGTCATTCTTTGTCTCTACTAGGTAGAGTGTAATTGATTTTCTTTTACTCATCGTCTCTACTTGTTAGAGCATGTATTTTCTGTGATTCTTTGTCTCTTTAATTAGAGCTTGTATTTTCTGTGGTTATTTGTTTTCACTAGATTGAGCTTGTATTTCTGTGATTCTATGTCCCTGATTGTTAGAGCTTAGTGTATCATTGTCATCCGTTGTCTATATTAGTTAGTGTCACACCCCAATTCTGCTCCAACCAGAATGGTGTGATGAACCGTCAATAAACCAATGGTTCAACCAGGATCTCACAATAGGCTATCCCACATATGATAAACCAAAACACATTCCACAATAATCAGAGGTAATAAAATAAATAGCGGAAGTCTTACTGATAATGAACTGAGGTCCAATCATGATAAATAATTAATATTCCATTTAGTTCCAAGTAACCAAAACATAACTTAATACATATTACAATATCCAAATACGAAAACTAAACACATAACGTATCCACCGTTGAAACGCTCGCTTAACAACCCATGTTCGTCCTCCACAGTTTGCTCATTCATAGCCTATACCCGTTTATATGTTGGCGTGTAGACAAAATCTTCAATCGTAGTACCTGCAACATCAGAAACTAAAAAGAATTGCGCGCGCGAGGGTCAGCTCTCCAACTTGAGCTCAGTGAGTAAACAAAACAATGCAACAATACATATGCATGCAGTCACTTCATATCTTTGGTCTAGTTTAAAGTTTGCAATATGCAATAGAAAGGTTTAGGTGGTCAAAGGTTAACGTTTATTAACCCCGACTCTATACACAAGTGTGTGACGCCGCCCGAAAGTAACGTTTATCGTCTACTCAAAAGCACCCAATTCATGAACATTGTACAACAAAGGTTAACGTTTATTGTTGTACAGTGCCATACCAACACGTAAGCCCCTGTTGGCGAGGGCTACAAACTGGGCTCGCAACTAATCAATCCTAATGCCAAACAGTGTATCCAAGGCCTCACCCTAGCATCCTTCAGAACGTCCATAGAGATAGAGCTAAAGCCCCCCGGTAGAGTCAGAGACTACAAGGACCGAGACCACCTCCCCTGATGCTCTACGACGTAATAGTTCTGCTAAAGTAATGGTGATACGACGATGCTAATGCACAAGACTTGAGTTAGAGATAGAGCTAGAGTGCTGAGGCCCAGCCTATGACACCCCCCCTGATACTCGCTTGCATCATGTACACCAACCACACACATACATTCACATGCCTATTCCCTATCATCATCATCATCATCATCATCATCATCATCATCATCATCATGTTATAAACAATAAAGTAATTATGCATGAACAAATAATAGAAATATTGGATGACATGTTGTATGCACATTACAAGCATATTCGCATAGATTCAAGCATAGCATCGGGCTCAAGAAATAAAATAGTTTATTATTAACCAATTAGTTAAGAGTCTTGTTTCCTCACCTTTGCATGTTTGTAGATCCTCTTTCAAGCCTTAAGAATCACTTTTATATCAATATTATATTTCTAGAAGACCTAACAAAGTTGATAAAATTAATTAGAATTTATTCAAATTATTACAGCTTGCTGTTAACTGGGGGTCGATTCCTAGGGTCAGATGTTCCATCGACCCTAGGTGCTACCCCTCCTTTCCTAAACTTCCCAAATGCTGGGGGTCGATGCTAAGGTCGAAGGTTCCATCGACCCTAGGTGCGACCCCCCATGGTTTGAGTCAAAACTATCAAATTTCGTCCATTCATTCATGTTTGGGGTCCTATGGCTTCCTTCTATAGTCCATTCCATACATGTTCTATGGTTTAGAACTATTCTTTATTCACCTACATGGTTTCAATGATCTCCTTCATGGTTTCCATTGAAACCTAACCATGGATGAGTGATTTGGGTTTCTTCTAAGTCATACCCTCTTCATAAACTATTCTAAGGTCTTAAATAAATCATGGGGAATGTATTCATACCTTAGGTTTGCTGAGATTCAGAGTTTCCTCTGAATTTCCTCCTCCTTGGTCTTCTTCTTCAATTCTCTTTCTCTTCTCCTTCTCTTCCTTCTCTTCTCTTTCTCTCAATCCAATTAGGGTTGTAAAAGGAGTGAAAGAGGCTTAGGGACGTCCTATTTATAGAGTAAAACCTCCCAAAATAAGTCCCATTGAGTTTAGGAAAGGTTCCAATTGAAATTAGGAAGGTTTCCTAATTTTTGGTTCGTGCTGTTTTTTTCGATTATCGGGGGTCAATGGGGGGGTCGGACAATTCATAGACCCCTACGACCCCTGGTCACGGCGAGGGGGGTTGATGGTGGGGGTCGGACCTGCCTGTTAAAACCTGCGACCCTACCCTCATTTTGACTGTTTTTGAGTAAATTTTCATATTGGATCTTGGTTTTTCTTCACACACTTGGTCCACTTGGCTCGACCATGATATGTAGACGGGTCACGACACGAAATGTAAGGTTAGACCGGGTTCGTGGCGTGCGGGTCTTACAACTCCACCACCCTTAAAAGAAATTTCATCCTCGAAATTTGAACGTACGGATCTTACAACTCCCCCATCCTTAAAATAAATTTTGTCCTCAAAATTTGAATTTACTTCGGAGTCAATAGGTGGGAATTCTATTTCCGCATTGCATCTTCTTCCTCCTATGCACTCTTCTCCACGTCTTGTCTTTGCCAGGTTACCTTCATATAATAATTATCCCGGCTTTGGAAACATTGTACCTTCCCACTAGTGAACTAGGCTGGTACCACTTCAATAGTCAAACATTCTATCTAATCCAAGTGATCCCGTGATCAATACCTTTTGATATGGATCTCCAATGTACTTCTTCAATAGAGACACACAAAATACATCATGCACACTAGACATGGATAGCGGTAACACTAATTGATATGCAACTTTTCTACGTCTCTCCAAAGTTTATAAGATCCAACACATATATAGAATACAACTTTCCCTTCTTGTCTAATCATTTCAAACTACGCATAAGTGATTTCTTCAAGAACACTTTGTCCCTTATGGCGAACTCAAGGTCTTGGTGTCTCTTCTGACATCTTGAGCTATCCTGCCCCTTTTCTTTGATCTTGTCTGCTACTCGATAGTTTTCTTCATTAGACTTAGGTCACAAAATTCTTCATTTACCGACTTCATTCCAAAATAAAGGAATTTAACATTTCTACCGTACCATGCTTCATAGGTAACATTTACATGGTAGCTTAGTAGCAACTTTAATTCACGGTAACTTCTCAACTCAAGCTCCTTGAAATCAATTTTACAAGCTCGGAGCATATCTCTTAGGATCTGTATAGTTCGCTCCAACTGTCCGTCGGTTTGAGGTAAAGTGCGGTACTAAACTTCAACTTTGTCCCCATTATTTTCTGTAGATCCTCCCAAAACTTCGAGATAAGGCATAAGCCTCTGACCGACACGAAGCTCTTATGCATACCATTCAATCTGGCAATATTATCCACATATAGCTTATTTAGCCGCTCCAAAGTATACTGAGGTCGTATAGCAATGGAATGAGCTACCTTCATAAGGCGATCAACAATCCCCCAAACTGCATCAAACACATACTGAGGTCGTATAGCAATGGAATGAGCTACCTTCAAAGGCGATCAACAATCCCCCAAACTTTATCAACCACTCTAGGAGTCAGTGGTAAATCAATGACATAATTCATTGTAATGCAATTCCACATTCAGACTGGCTCCGATAGTTTTTATTGTAAGCCATGGTGGTCTTTGTCTTTTAGCTTTTACTTGCTGATAATTCAGACACTGGAACACGCACTAAGCCACATTTGTTATCTCTTCAGGTCATGATATATATTGGTACTCCAGGATATCCTGAATATGGAGTACAATGGGCTCTTATCCTTATCCTCTTCATGATATCCGAGTCTTTACCTTCAAGTATTCAGAGTCTACCTCTGTATCTGAGTACCGTCTTCGCATCCAAAGTAAGTCAGGGTTAGGTTTTTCTTTCTCTAAATCTTCTTGTATCGTTCTTATATACAGATATAACAAAATTACTATTTTTTTCTTCATCCCTAAGTTCTCACTCAATTGGATCATCACGAGTTTCTATTATATGTTACTCTTCTTCCAAATCTGAATCTGTTGCTGCAGAACATAAGGCAGCATTTATACTGGGTCCTTCCTCGGACTTCATAACTCCCTTTTTGCTTAAGGCCTTAGCTACTACATTAGCCTTGCTCGGGTGACATTGAATATCACAGTCTTAATCCTTTAAGTATTCCTAACCATCTCCTTATCCTCATGTTCAACTCTTTCTAATGAAGAGATAAATAAAACACTTGTAATCCGATCTAATCTAAAATTCTTCTCTATTTAAATAATGTCTCCAAGTCTTGATTGCATGAATCACAATTGTTTACTCCAATCATGAGTTGGGTAACTCTTCTCATGCTCTTTCAGTTTTCTTAAAGCATATGAAATCACTTATTTACCTTACATCAACCCGCTTCCTAGATCCAATCTGAAAGCTCCGATGGATAGGGTAAAAGGTTTTCCTGTTGTCGAAACGATCAAGATGGGAGCTAATATCAATCTTACTTTAGAATCTGGAAATATTCTTCACCCTTGTCAGTCAAATTAAACTCCTCTCCCTTCCTAGTTAGCTTGGTAAGAGGTTTTGTGATCTTAGAGTAGTCCTCCAAAATCGTCAGTAATAACCAGCTAAACCCAAGAAACTTTTGATCTTCGCAATACTCTTTAGGTGTTTCTCACCATATGATTACCTCTATCTTAATAGGGTCCACTTTAATCCCTTCTTATGATGCTACGTGATCTAAGAAGATCATTTTGTTTAATTATGTCTCATATTTCTTGGACTTGGCATAAAGCTTTTCCCTTTTCAACTGTTGTGGAGCTACTCCAAGATCCGTTGTATGAGTTGCTTCATTCTTGGAATAAATCAAAATATCATCTACGAAAACTATGACCAACGTGTCCAACGTGTCATGAAACACCCAGTTCATCAGCTCCATAAAAGATGTAAGGGCATTGGTTAAGCCAAACGTCATAATTGAGAACTCATAATTGGCCAATCCCGATTCTAAAAGCTATCTTCGAGATATCGCTGTCTAAATTCTTCAACTGATGATATCTTGATCGAAGATCAACCTTAGAAAATACCTTTGCTCCTTGCAACTAGTTAAACAAGTCATTGATCTGAGGTTGTAGATATTGATTCTTGATCGTGAGCTTATTTAGTTCCCGATAGTCTATACATAATCTGACACTACCGTCCTTCTTCGCGAGTTGCGTTGGCGCTCTCTGTGATGCAATACTTAGCTAATTAGAACCCTTGTCTAATAACTCTTGTAGTTGAATCTCAATCCCTTCAACTCCATAGGAACTACTCTACCGGTTCCTTTGACACAAGTATCATCCTTGGTAACAAGTTGATGACGAACTTGGTCGCACGATCAGGTGGTAACCCGGTAAGTCTCCTGGAAACACATCAAAAAATTTATGCATCAGATCAGTATCTTCCATCTGTGGTGCTTCTTTGGTAATGTATGCCACAGATACCATATCTCCAACTCATTTCTCTTCAAAGCATCTCTTCGCCTTTAGCATAGAGAGGATCAGCTTTCACTTCGTAGGCAACATACTCCTAATGATACTAAATCATATGCCGTTTTTATTCTTGAATGATAACCTCTTCTATGCACATAATCACTTTTAGAGTGTTGAGACAACCAGTCTATCCCCAAGTTGAGGTCAAAGTCTGCCATCTCAAGTCTAATTAGGTTGTGTCCAAAAATCAATCCATACGATTTGGACATTATTCATAACACTCATCTAATACAACATTTAGTCCAAAAGTGCTTGAACTAGCAAAATCTGATGTAAAGGTCTTAAGAGCTTGTCTAGTTCCTTCATCTCTTTTGATTTTTCAAAGACTATCATCAAAATCTCATATTGCACTCATTAGATTGTATTTCTTTTATCCTTGTTGTTCTACCTTGCTCTCTCTTCCATATACCTCGAAAAATATCTTGTGATTGTTACTTCATATCCCAAGTCTATCTATAAGCATTAGGGTATATGCTTATAAATTCATTAATTCAGCCAAACTATTTTGGTCTTTACTTAATCATATCCCTCAACATTGGGCATAACTCAATTATCATCGTATTAAATCGAGTACTACTTATGCCATGAATTTATCCTTGTATCCACTCTTAAATTTTTCTTTAAGAATCTTCTACCTTGTCAAAATTCATACCGATATAATCATCTTTAACTCTACTCGAGTGCTATCTATTTCTTTACTGGCTACTCTTGATAGTTCTCATTTTTGCTCATGCACTCTTTTATAGACATGACTCATATCCATCCATTTAGCAATCTCAAAATAGATTCTCCATTACTTCATCTGAGGTTCATTGGCTATAGTATTTAATCTGAATCGAATCATCTTTCTTCCAATAATTCCATTATCACTAAACATCTTATCAATGGATGTCGAGAAATGTAAGAATCAGAATGTTTATCCAACACAATTCATTTCCTTCTTTCAATTTAGTATGATGACAAACACTTTCTTTATCTAATGAACTTAAGTTTAAAAGATCAGGAGTAAATCTGTGGTAATCCAATCGGCATTAAAAGATCGTCAAGTTGCACGGTGGTCCAAATATATGAAAATAGAGGTTTTACAACTCTTAACCTCATGATTACAGGTTCTATTGAGTATATATAATGTCATTGGTCAAGGCACTATAGAAATAAATCTGGAGAAAGATTTCGTACATCAGTAAATCAGGTAAAATCAAAAAGATGTACGTTCAACATGATTAAACATTTAACTGTTCATTCAGTTCATATCTCTGTTCATGTTTTCGATCATGAGAATGGTTCAGATTGGTATAATCAGGACTCATACCAAAGAAACAATATCAATAACTCCAATTGATAGGTTAAATCAAGAAGGTATCCTGTCAAGGTACGAGAATTCAAATCAAGTATGTGCATCCTTTATAATCATAAGAGTAAGTCAATAATGCACCGCATCCTATATAAACATATCTAGTTACATGGCCACAATTAGATTTGATCCTCTATTGAAAATGTCCGATGTATCATCTTCAGAAGACATTCTTCAATCTTTTTCGGATCATTCTGTCATGATGCAACTATCCCATACATCGGTGGCTGATAAGGTTAACCACCTTGATACACTGCTTGTTGTGTACCAAACTTCTGCACTGGGATGTGCATTATTGGGACTTGTTGTATGGTAGGCACTGTGTTATAGCTAACATGTGTTGGGGTACAGTGATGCTACCAATTGGTACCATACTTGGTTTGACCCAAAGGTGTTGATGTAGCATTGGCAATTTGGATAGCAACATGCATAGTCAATCTCATTTGTAGTTGCTCTTGTATTTTATTGGGCCAAGTTTATTACAACCGTGACCAAGGTAATTGGTAGTCCAGGTGGTTGGCTGGAGTGGCCTGATTGTTCACTTCCTCTTATTTGCTCTAATCTGATTACCAACTCAGATGAGTTTTCATTACTAGTTCTCGACCCAGATAGTGGTGGGGACGAGTTGTAACCTCATCTTAATGCTCAGCGGGTAATGGATCAGCGTGTAGTGGATTTCACTTTGAGTCTCCATGACACCCAGGGGTATAGCTTTATCTTCTTGTAGTTACTCTTATTCTTAATGTAGGGTCGTTATTCTCCTATGTCTGTTGGATTCAGCCCGAGATCTTTTCCTTGACCTTTGCAGGGAATTAGGCATTACTAGCCATTTTCTTCTTCCTTTGTCATACATCGAGTTTCACATCTTGTGAGTACCAACTCGGTATTCAATTTTCTGCTTTACAGAAGCTCCCTTCTTGCTATTGTACTATATCCTTGTATACTTGGATAACTACCCAACTTATACATAATATCCTATATTATTTATCTATTAGGATAATTTTTTTGGTCTTCTCTTTCTGTTTGAGTGTATATATATGGTTCCACATTTTATATGTACATTATTGTCTTGTTTAAGTTCTGTCTCAACCAACACAGGTGCTTATTGTGTGTTTGTATTAAAGCTTTTAATTTATCCTAACTCAGTTCATGGACTCTAGTGGAAGTATTCAGGTTTCACGGGAAGGCCTGAGAGAGCTCTGATACCAAGTTGTCACACCCCAATTCTGCTCCAACTAGAATGGTGTGATGAACCGTCAATAAACCAACGGTTCAACCAGGATCTCACAATAGGCTATTCCACATATGATAAACCAAAACACATTCCACATTAATCAGAGGTAATAAAATAAATAGCGAAAGTCTTACAGATAATGAATTGAGGTCTAATCATGATAAATAATTAATATTCCATTTATTTCCAAGTAACCAAAACATAACTTAATACATATTACAATATCCAAATACGAAAACTAGACACTAAACGTATCCACCGTTGAAACGCTCGCTTAATGAACCATGTTCGTTCTCCACAGTTCGCTCATTCATAGCCTCCACCAGTTCATATGTTGGCGTGTAGACAAAATCTTCATTCGTAGTACCTGCAACATCAGAAACTAAAAAGAATTACGTGTGCGAGGGTCAGCTCTCCAACTTGAGCTCAGAGAGTAAACAAAACAATTCAACAATACATATGCATGCAATCAATTCATATCTTTGGTCTGGTTTAAAGTTTGCAATATGCAATAGAAAGGTTTAGGTAGTCAAAGGTTAACGTTTATTGACCCCGCCTCTATACACAAGTGTGTGATGCCGTCCGAAGGTAACGTTTATCGTCGACTCACAAGCACCCAATTCATGAACATTGTACAACAAAGGTTAACGTTTATTGCTGTACAGTGTCATACCAACACGTAAGCCCCTATTGGCGAGGGCTGCAAACTGGGCTCGCAACTAACCAATCCTAATGCCAAACAGTGTATCCAATGCCTCACCCCAGTATCCCTCAGAACGTCCATAGAGATAGAGCTAAAGCCCCCCGGTAGAGTCAGAGACTACAAGGACCGAGACCACCTCCCCTGATGCTCTACGACGTAATAGTTCTGCTAAAGTAATGGCGATATGACGATGCTAATGCACGAGACTTGAGTTAGAGATAGAGCTAGAGTGCTGAAGCCAAGCCTATGACACCCCCCTGATACTCGCTCGCATCAAGTACACCAATCACACACATACATTCACATGCCTATTCCTATCATCATCATCAATATCATGTTATCAACAATAAAATAAATATGCATGAACAAATAATAGAAATATTGGATGACATGTTGTATGCACATTACAAACATATTCGCATAGGATCAAGCATAGCATTGGACTCAAGAAATAAAAACAGTTTGTTATTAATCAATTAGTTTAGAGTCCTGTTTCCTCACCTTTGCTTGTTTGTAGATCCTCTTTCAAACCTTAAGAATCACTTTTATATCAATATTATATTGCTAGAAGACCTAACAAAGTCGATAGAATTTAATTAGAATTTATTCTAATTTTTTTACAGCTTGCTATTAACTGGGGGTCGATGCCTAGGGTCGGAGGTTCCATCGACCCTAGGTGCTACCCCTCCTTTCCTGAACTTCCCAAATGCTGGGGGTCGATGCTAGGGTCGGAGGTTCCATCGACCCTAGGTGCGACCCCCCATGGTTTGAGTCAAAACTATCAAATTTCGTCCATTCATTCATGTTTGGGGTCCTATGGCTTCCTTCTATAGTCCATTCCATACATGTTATATGGTTTAGAACTATTCTTTATTCACCTACATGGTTTCAATGATCTCCTCCATGGTTTCCATTGAAACCTAACCATGGATGGGTGATTTGGGTTTCTTCTAAGTCATACCCTCTTCATAAACCCTTCTAAGGTCTTAAATAAATCATGGGGAATATATTCATACCTTAGGTTTGTTGAGATTCAGAGTTTCCTCTGAATTTCCTCCTCCTTGGTCTTCTTCTTCAATTCTCTTTCTCTTTTCCTTCTCTTCCTTCTCTTCTCTTTCTCTCAATCCAATTAGGGTTGTAAAAGGAGTGAAAGAGGCTTTGGGACGTCCTATTTATAGAGTAAAACCTCTCAAAATAAGTCTCATTGAGTTTAGGAAAGGTTCCAATTGAAATAGGAAGGTTTCTTACAATTTTCGGTTCGTGCTGTTTTTCCCGATTATGGTGGGTCGATGGGGGTGGGGTCGTGGGGGGGGGGGGGGGGGGACAAAAAACCCAACCCCAGGGGGGGGGGGGGGGGACCCACCCACCCACCCCATTGGTTTTGAGTAAATTTTCATATTGGGTCTTGGTTTTTCTTCACCCCCTGGTCCACTTACTCGGTCGTATGTAGACGGGTCCGAAAAAAGAAGGGGTCGGATAGGGGGTCTCGCTAGAGCCCAATGTTGTAAAGCGATGGTTAAAACCCGAGACCCGTACCCTCATTTTGACTATTTTTGAGTTAAATTTTATCATATTGGATCTTGGTTTTTCTTCACACACTTGGTCCACTATTTTTAAGAGTTCATTTTTTTTTATTTTTTTAATATTAAAAAAAAAAAAAAAAAAAATAAAAAAAAAAAGATAAGGCAAAACAAAAGATGAAGATAGGAATGGCTGGAATGAAACTCCAATAGGTAATTACCGGACCTTTGAAGCTACATTATAACAATATGAAGATTGCATGTTAGAAGAATAGCCTAGGCTATAAGAACATACTATTAGTATATAATAAAGCGCCACGTTGATCATTTTTACAAGCGATAAGAAGAGACGATATTAACCACTCATAAGTCACTATATGATAAGTTGTAACGAAACCAAATACTAACTGGTAGAATAAATTAGTGGAAGATTGTCAAGAATTTATAATTCAGAAGCAGTTAATGATGATGACAACTATTTTAATGAGAATGAGACATAAGGTTACAACCTATTAGTCTGGACCAATAGGAAGGGAAAGACTTAGCCCTAGGGAATAATCAAACCCATCTAAAAGTAGGAACTGGAGAAGCTGTCCAGAAGATTGAGTAAAAAGCTCTTAGGGGGCTGCACCATCAAAGGAAGAACCTCATTAAGTAGACCCCAAGTATAGTGGAATTTCGGGGACAAAATTCTTTTAAGGGGGATAGAGTTGTAAAACCCGTACCCAGAAACCCTGGCCTAATCGGATTTCTGTCACACCCCAATTCTGGACTAACCAGTGGTGTGATGAACTGTCATGAAAACCAACGGTTCAACCAGGATCTCGTATAAGCCACACACATTCCACAAGCATAATCAGAGTAAATAAATAATAGCGGAAGTCTTTAATCATAATAAACTGAGTATCTAACAGTGATAGTAAATAAGTAAATCCAATTATTCTCCAATAACTCAAGACATAAAAATAAAATAACCAATTATATGTTTCAAATAACTAAACTAGTCAAAGACACATTGATCACACTCGCATGACAGATCATGCGCTTCTTCCATAGCTTCCACGTCCATCGCTAACTACGTGTCCATACGTCGATGCGTTCATGTAATCTTTAATAGTAGGACCTGCATCAACAACTAAAAATATTCGACGTCGAAAGGGTGAGCATACATCACGGCTCAATGAGCAAACAAAAAAATGTGCAAACATATGCATGCATTCAATTTATATCTTTGGTCTGGTTTTTAAGTTTGCAATGTGCTATAGAAAGGTTTGGTGGCCCCCGCACCTCTATAGACTAGTGTGTGAATCAGTCGAATGGATCAAACACCATTACCGTCTCACATGCATCCACCATGGAATAGAGATATAGCTAAAGTGTCCGGATCATACACTGCCAATACCTCCCTTGATGCCCTACCCATACCAATACGTAAGCCCCTATTGGCGAGGGCTTGCAAACTAGGCCCGCAACTAATGAATCCTAATATCATCCAGTGTATCCAAGGCCTCACCCCAGTATCCCTTAATACATCCATAGAGATAGAGCTAAGGCCCCCCGATAGAGTCAAAGACCACACGGTTTGAGACCATCTCCCCTGATGCCCTATAACATAATAGTTTTGCTAAGGTAATGGCGATACGACGATGTTAGTAGCAAAACTTGAGTAGACATAGAGCTAGAGCCTGGTGACCAAGCTGAACCATAATGCCACGTCCTCTCCCTTATGCTCCACTTGCATCCAACACACTAACCACACACACACACACAATCACATGCCTATTCCTAGCATCATCATCATCATCATGTTATAAATAGACAGAAATTAACATGCATGAGCAGTAATAATAAGAATATTGGATGACATGTTAGATGCACATTACAAGCAAACATGCATAGAATCAATTATTGCATTGGACTCAATAATATAAAATAGCTTGTTATTAGCCAATTAGTTTAGGTCTTGTTCCCTTACCTTTAATGACGTTTGATCTTCTCTAAGCTTCGTAAATCACTCTTGAACCCCTTAGAAATCTAAGAAGTTTATGGATTCTAAGTTAGAGTTCAAGTTCATTAATTACAGTAGTCAGAAGTCCAATCTAGAATCAAATAGACCGAGTGGTCGCAGGTGTGGCTGCACCTGTGGTCTCAGTTTTTGCTACCACATGTTGTGTGGTCGATACGTGTGGACGCATATCATGCGACCATAACCTCTCTGGAACCTTCCTGAGAGCGTGTGGTCGATTATGTGTGCCTCGTGCGGTTTACCATAGTTGCGACCACGGGAGTTTTGGTCAACTTTCACTCTCAGTCCAATCCCTTCATGATCAGATTCCTTGGTTTAGCATTAGGGTCCTTCTTATGATTGATCTATGACCTTAAATTCATCCTTTTACACAGTTCTTTACCCTAACCTACTCTTCATGGATCTCTTTTGAGTTTTTGTCCATGGGTCTCATGGTTGAGATCCTACCTTGACTCAACATCGCAAATATGATGGGAAATCCTATGCTGGGTGTTCTACTACTATAGAGAGAGGTTCATACCTTAGCTTGTTAGAGAACCAAATCCTTCTCTGCAATTCTTCCTTCTATCCTTCCTCTTCAAATCTCCTTCTCTTCCTCTCTCTCTCTCTCTCTCTCTCTCTCTCTCTCTCTCTCTCTCTCTCTCAATTTGGGTTTTAAAAGAGCAGGAGAGACTATGGGATGTCCTTAATATAGAGAGACACTCTCCATATAGGGTCCCAATCTAATTAGGAAAGAAATCCCAATGTTTTGAAAAGTTTTCAAAACTCGGAGTTAGTCATGACATCGTGTGGTCGCAGAATCCGTCGACCACATGTCCCAAATATGAGACCACACGTCCCAGAATGGAGTGGTTTCATTTTTCTGAGGTGTGGTAGACCATACTTGCTTAGGTATGTGACCATACAATCCTAATTAGCCGATTTTGATTCGATACGTACTTAACCTTATGGTTTCTTCATGTACTTGGTCCGCTTGGTCCGACCATGATAGGAAGACCTGAAACGATATTGTAAGACCGGATTAGTAGAGTGCGGGTCTTACGGGGTTTCCACCATTGGCCAAATAGGTTCACAAGTCATTAATAGGAACTGGATTGCAACATTGGTGGACTAGACTAAAAGAAGGAAGTAAAAGTTATGAACTAGGCCCTTTACGCTAGTGGCAGATGATATGGCTAGTTGAGAAACCTAAGCGAATAAGATCCGCCAACTACGACTAGTCTAGGTATAAAATCTGTAATCATGAATGGGATGAGTTGGGTTGATTCTAGGAGATAATTGGGAATATTCCTTTAGTTTAAGATGAACCATTAGAGTCCCATCTCAAGTAAAACAACCTTAGAGTCAGTTAGGAAGATGGAACTCCTACTTCCCTCAACTTCCATGACACATGGCTTCTCTTTATCATTTACCACGTCTGGTAGAGTTGCACTCCAAGAAGGAGACTAGGGAGATGAACCCTACTAAACTTCTCTCTCATGAGGGTGAGATACCCACTATAAGGATCTCTAACATGTTTCTTCAGAGAGAGTGTTGCTAGGAAAGAAAAAGAGTGGAGAGAAGAAAGAGAAGGAAGAAAAAAGGAAGCCTACAAGTGCTGTCGAAGTCGTTAGGCTCTTGTTCTTACCGTTCGGCCTTCGTTGCAGGTAATACTTTGTACCTTATGTTGTCGCACTTTAATTATAAGGCTAGGGTATGTGGAGAAGATCTAGGGTAGTATAATGGTGGAGAAACATGTAGCCCCACCAAGGATAACCATGAAGGAGTATTGAGTAAAGACGAAATTCAATAAAAAGAAAGAAATATTAATGAATAAGTTTGAAACAAATAGACTTAGTAAAAGGTGAGGGAAGAGCTCCATGTAAGGATATTAATGGTAACACAAGGCCGTGAAGAGGATGAAAAGGTCCCCGTCCAAGGGAACTTGAGAATCCCTGAAGGAAAAGCCTATGAGCAGGGTCGGTTGGTAAGTCATATGCCAAATCCGAGTGACCAACCAAGTCAAGCTGCTCAGACCAACCTTTCTGCCAAGAGCCGAATGCTATTATGGTGCATAGTTTGTAAGAGCAAGCATAATGATCGATTGGTTCCAGAAGGTCATTGGAGATGGCTGGATTGTGGCAGTCATTGATACTCTACCAACGGACATAACGATCGACCATTAGCAAAATGCTCAAACCTTTGCCAGATGCTACGTCGATCACGATAGTATCGACCAATGTAACGACTGACAAGCCCCAAACTTCCATAAATTGAGAATAAATAATGAAGAACTTCTAATTAATGACTCTACACCTTGCATAGGCATAGAACACCTCGTAAACGTTTATTGCACTAGCATGGAAAATCGCAATTATGTGATATTAGGTGAGGAACAACACCCTGACCTAATTTTGGTGTATTTTGGTGTGTTTGATATATATATATATATATATATATATATATATATATATGCTGATGATTGATGCCGCATGCTGGTATTTATGCTAAGAATAACATGTCATCCAATAACTGCCTCTTTTACATGCATTGCATCTATACTATGAGTGATTGTGACTGTGATGTGTGGATGCTTAGTAGGCAATGGTAAAAGGATCGAGAACCGTTGGATCTGACCTGGGGGGGCAAAATGGATGATCGGGAATCCTTTTAAGGTAATGGGAGAGTAGATATGATGTCATATAGGACTAGTTAGTGACAGAACTGATGTGTGTAACCCTGGCCGATAGGGGTCAGGTACTGGTAGGATGGATTGATGAGGGGAAAGGGTTGACAGTATTTGTTGGAGGCATCACTGGCTGGACTTGCTGTCCGATCACCATTCTGATTGGGATGTAGTGTGGGAGCACCAGGGCTATTGGAGTATGCTGGTGAGTATCCAGTACTGCCATGCATGGAGGTGTGGCTAGGCCTTACCATAGCATATTAGCATACATTAGACTAGACTCTTGCTATGTGCATAATTTATCCATATGATTGCTTGCTTATCTGTTTCTCACGAGCTTAAATTGGAGAGCTCACCCTTGCAATCACCATTCTTTTTAGTTGTGACTGCAGGTACTATGAAGATTGATCGTAAAGATGTTCCAACCAAGTCTTATGAGTACTCTAAAGAAGCAAAGTTTGGATACGATGAGCTAGCTATGGATCATGACGCGAGGGATCAGGCATTGAAGTGAAAGAGCATCGAGATTGAGGGATCTTTAATAGTTGATAATTAGTTATATGTTTTCATTCTATCTAGCAAGTAGTACCCACTGTATTAAGGCTAAAAAGTTACATTTTCTTCGATTGAAGAGACCTTGAAAAACCGTCGAATAATCACAAGTATTTTTATTTAAGTACAATTAGAGCTCAATGTACTTATTATGTTTTTTTTATAATAAATTTACTGTAAGGGTTTTTTTAGGGGGGGGGGTGTTTTTTTTGTTTTCCGTGTGTCTGTTTTGGGGTTGGGGGGGAAAGGGGTGGGGGGGGGGGACGGGCGACCAAAAAAAAAAAAAATATATTAAATTGGGGATATAGGGGTTTGTTTTGGGGGGTTTTTTTCCATTGATGGAGTTATTGAAGGTATGTTTTCTTTCTTTCTCTTTTCCTTTGGAAAATAAATGCAAGGATGCTTGGTGGTTGGAGCTCCATTAATGGAGAACACCATTTAACCTAGAAAGTTAGGTTTTGTTCAACTCCACTAAGAGAGCTATTGGAGCCATAAATGGCTCCCATTGTACCTAATAATGGTGGGATTGAGTTTCCCACCAACTAAAATGGAAATGCTAAGGTGGAGAACCAAGTTCCCAAGCTTGGAAACCTTGCTCCAGTTCGTGACCTGGTTTTTGGGTCTGAACCTGTGCCATGTATCGGATCTACAGACATGCTCGTTCATCTGGTTAGCTTAAAACCATAGTACCTCTCAGGCAAAAGCCTTGGCTTATTGTTAATGAACTAACTGGAGTCTCGTACCGGAGGCACGTTCCTCTAAATCAACCTCCCAGCTGTTTGACCATTTCCTGGTGGATCCACTTGGTTCGGATCCTTCATTCAGGCTTAATATAAGCGGAGTCAATACTGGATGGATGACCACTAGACAATGCTTCAAAAAAACCTATTATAAATAAACATAATAGACATAGGTGATACCATTCCCTCTTTCCTACGCTCCTCTAGTAAGGGTAAAGATATTGGCATAGCTTTGCACTCTTGAAGCTTGGGCGACCCTAAGGGGAGTCAGTGACGTATGGGTGTACA
>JAMYWD010001996.1:0-15011 GCA_028583415.1 Protea cynaroides
AGGTTCCAAGCACTCATCGGGTGGTGTGACCAATGTCCCGATGGTACCGACAAGATTTGTTCGAAGCTTCTCCACCTCGCCTTTCAAGATCTCCGGGGTCTTTGGAGATACCCGCCATTAGCGATGAGAGTATATACATCTCCGAGGGACCCGCTGAGTGGGGTGTAATCACCGAACTTCTTTCCGAGTAGGCCTTTAGCTCGAGCTCCTCCCTTCATGACCTCTTGTTTTCTCCCCGGGTCGTGTAAGGTCCCGCCTTTCGTCCGCTCACTTGTGGGGAGTATCGACCAAGCCTTTGCTGGCCTCAGAGATCTTGTTGGCCGTGGCAAACTTCTCACACCGGGCCAAGAGCTCTCGCAAGTCCGCCGCCTCCTTTTTGGCAATGGAAAACCCGAGCTTTGGGTCGCTGTCCGCTGCTCTCAACGTAGTGAAATGAACCGCCGGTCGATATCCTTCACTTGTAATACTTCCAAGTTGAATCGGGCCAAGAAGGCCCGCAGGTCTCTCCGCACATCGCCTCATATTCATAAGGCGCGCCGCTTGTCTTCTCGCCGCACTCGCTTCCTTGAAATGCATTCTCGAATAATTTCCCCATAGTTTTGAAAGAGTCAATAGATCGTGGGGGTAGGTTGTTGAACCACATCCGAGCCGCGCCTTTTAAGGTAAGGGGGAAGGCCCTACACATGATCGCCCGATTCGGGGGGGAGGACCATCGCCCCACGAAGTTATTCGGTGGTCGACCGGATCGGTGGACCCGCCGTAGGAATCTACCGGGCAAAGATGCTAAACCGCTGGGGCAAGGGGACCCTCGTGATGATATCGGGCCGAGGGTTGTCCATAGAATAATCCCTCGCCCTCATCCCGGGTTATCCCCGCCTTTTCCATCGCCTCGATCTTTCGCGCATGGCCGCTAATCGGTCCGCTATTTTCGCGGGCTACCCGGGTCCATGGGAGCACTTTGTTTGTCCGCCCCATGACAACCTCCGGTAGCGCCCGCGTATTGCGGGATTAGAAGTTCGCCCCAAGGCATCTTCGCCCGCCCGGCCACCGCCTCGGCCGTGGGCCGAGCCTTTCTCCCGGCAGTGGATCCGCCCGTGGCCGCGGACGCTGATCCCGCTCCGCTTTAATTTTGGAGCCGGGCGCGCCCATTCCCATGTCCGGTGGGTCAAGCTCCGTTCTGCCCTTTAATAATCTGGAGGGGGATCTCTAGGGAGGTAAGCTTCCGGATGTGGATTAGCCGGAGGGACGATGCCTATGGGGGGTGGGATGTGGCCTCGCGGATTGAGGTCCAGTAGCCCCGTTTACAAATCTGGTCAGCACCGCGGAGTCGCTGGGCCACGGCTTCAAATTGCTCGTGAGGGTGACAAATGCCTCACATGAGGGTGCCGGCTCGGCTGCTCGCTTCTCTATCTTTGCTAGGTCTTGGCCCGACCTATCTTCATCTTCAAGGTTCATCCGCTGGTCGATCGAGGGGGTTGGGACCGACCCTTTGGCTTCGTGGTTCTTTTGGACTCATGACTCAAGACTTCTCTCCGGCTTTATCTTCCGACGCTGAATCTCAAAGAGGCCCCACGGTGGGTGCCAAACTGCTTCGCCCCGATCCGCCTCAGAGGCCCACCGAGCTGACTAGACCTACAAGACAAGAAAAGACTAGGGAGGAGGCGGGCCCGCGGGCCCCGTGTCCACTCCAATGCCAAAGTTAGGGTCTCGCGGAACGGTTGATGGGCCCGGTGTCGAGCCCACAACAAGCATTTAAATGTGGCGGGTAGGCGAGAGATTCTTCGTCCCAAGTGTCAGAGCGAGAATCCCAAGGATGAGTAAATGAGTAATAAATGTTGTAGTACCTGAAATCTCAGGATTTGCCCTATTTATAGTGAATAGTGTATATTTTCAAAATGCTGCTTTTGCCCTTTGCTCTTGTGTTCGAGTTGGTGAAGACGCTTTCTTGTGTCGAATTGGGGATCTCCACGTGGCTCGTTGGTCGAGTCCTACGTGTCCAGGCTATAATGACAGCATGGCATAATTCCCTAACAGAGAGAAAGAGAGAAAGAGAGAGAGAGGGAGAGAGAAGTAGAAGGAGAGGGAGGGAGAGAGAGAAAGCAGGAGAGAAGTAGATGGAGAGAAAGAGAGGGAGAGAGAGGGGTAGAAAGAGAAAGGGGGAGAGAGAGAGAGAGAGAGAGAGAGAGAGAAGTAGAAGGAGAGAGAATGAATGAGAGAGAGTGAAGTGGAGAGAAGGTGGGAAAGAAGTAGAGAGAGAAAGAGAGAGAGGGAGAAAGAGAGAGAAGTAGAGAGAGAGAGAGAGAAAGAGGGGTAGAAAGAAAGGAAGGGGGAGGGGTAAAAAGAGAGAGGGAGAGAGAGAGAGAGAGAGAGAGAGAGAGAGAGAGAGAGAGAGAGAGAGAGAAAGAGAGATAAGTAGGAAGAGAAATAAAAAGAGAGAGAGAAAATGTGAGTGAGGAGTTGTAAGAAAGAGAGAGAAAGAGAGAGAGAGAGGAAGAGAAAGAGGGAAAAGTAGAAAGAGGGAAAGAAAGAGAGAGAGAGGGTAGGAAGAGAGAGAGATGGAGAAGTAAAATGAGAGAGAAGTAGAGAGAGAGAGAAAGAGATTAGAAAGGGAGAGAGACTGAGAGAGAAAAAGAGAGAGAGAGGGATAAGTAGAGAAAGAGAAGTAGAAAGAGGGAGAGAAAGAGAGAGAGGGAGAAGTTTTGAGGGTGAGAAGAAAAAGAAAGGTAGACAGAAGAAGAAGAAAGAAGGTGATGTAGAAAGAGAGAGTGAGATGTAGGGAGAGAGAGAGAGTGACGGAGAAGTAGAATGAGAGAGAGAGAGAGAAGTAGAGGGACAGAGAAGAAAGAGAGATGAGGAGAGATAAGTGGAGAGAGAGAAAGGGAAAGAGAGACAGGGAAGTTGGGTGAGAAGGAAGGGAGAGAGAGAGGGAGATATATAAAGAGAGAGAAGTAGAGAGATGTAGAGAGAAAGAGAAGTAGAAAGGGAAAGAGAGACAGAGAGATAGAGAGATAGAGAAAGAGGGAGAGACGGAGAGAGAGAAGTTGACAGAGAAAGAAAGAGAGGGAAGTAGGAAGAGAAATAGAGAGAGAGAGAGAGAAAAAGGGAGGGAAGTAGGAAAAGAAAGAGAGAGAGAGAGAGAGAGAAAGTGAGTGAGGAGTTGCAAGAAAGAGAGTGAAAGAGAGAGAGAGAGAGGAAGAGAAAGAGGGAAAAGTAGAAAGAGAGAAAGAAAGAGAGAGATGGAGAAGTAAAACGAGAGAGAAGTAGAGAGAGGGAGAAAGAGATTAGAAAGAGAGAGAGACTGAGAGAGAATGAGAGAGAGAGAGGGAAAAGTAGAGAAAGAGAAGTAGAGAGAGGGAGAGAGAAAGAGAGAGAGAGAGAGGGAGAAGTTGTGAGGGTGAGAAGAAGAAAAAAGGCAGAGAGAAGAAAAAGAAAGAAGGTGATGTAGAAAGAGAGAAAGGGAAAGAGAGACAGGGAAGTTGGGTGAGAAGGGAGGGAGGGAGAGAGAGAGAGATATAGAGAGAGAGAAGTTGAGAGACGCAGAGAGAAAGAGAAGTAGAAAGGGAAAGAGAGTCAAACAGAGTGGAAAGAGAGAGATAAGTTGGATAGAGAAAGAAAGAGAAAGAGAGAAGTAGAAAGTGGGAGAGAGAGAGAGCAAGTAGAATGAGAAAGAGAGAGAAGTAGAGAGATAGAGTGGGAAGTAGAGAGAGAGAGAGAGAGAGAAGTAAAAAGAGGGACAGAAGTGGAAAGAGAGAAGATTGTAAAAGAGAGAGAAAGGGTGAGTGTGTGTGTGAGAGAGACAGAGAAGTAGAAAGATAAGAGATAGCGAGAGAGAGAGAGAGAGAGAGATAGAGAAGTAGAAAGATAGAAGAGAGAGAGATAGAAGGAGAGAGAGAGAAGTGGGGAGAGAGAGAGAGAGGGAGAAAGGTGAGAGTAAAAAAAGAAGAGTGAGAGAGAGAGAGGTGAGAGTAAAAAGAGAGAGAGAGAGAGGGAGAGAAGTAAAAATAGTGAAAGTAAGAAGGAGAAAGAGAGAAAGAGAAAGAGAGCGAGAGAGAGAGAAATAGAGAGAGAGAGAGGGAGAAAGTAGGAGAGAGAGTTAGAAGAAGAGAGAGAGGGGAGAGAGTGAGAGAGAAGAAAGGGAGAGAGAGAAAGAGAGAGTAGAAAGAGAGGGAGAGATAGGGAGAGAAGTAAAGAGAGAGCGAAAAAATGAAGGAGAAGGGAGAGAGAGCGAAAAGTAGAGAGGTTGAGAGAGCAAAGAAGAATGAGAGAAATAGATGGGAGAGAGAGAGAGAGAAAGAGAGAGAGAGAAGCGGAAAAAGAGAGAGAGAGAGAGAGAGAAAGAAAGAGAGAAAAGTAGAAAGAAAGAGAGAAGTGGAGAGAGAGAGAAAGAGAGTGAGAGTTGAAAGAAAGAGAGAAAAAGAGAGAGAAAGAGGCAGAGAGAGAAAAGTAGAAAGTGAGAAAGAAAGTGACAGAGAGAGAGAAGCAGAATAAGAGAGATAGAGAAAGAGAAGTGAAAGAGAGAGAGAGAAATAGCAAGAAAGAGAGAGTGAGCGAGAGAGAGAAGTAGAAAGAAAGAGAGAACTAGGGAGAGAGAGAAAGTGAGTAGAAAGGGAGAGAGAGAGAGAGAGAGAGAGAGAGAGAGAGAGAGAAATGAAAGAGATAGAGAAGTGGAGAGAAAGAGAGATAATAGTTGAAAAGAGAAAGAGTGTGTGAATTAGAAAGAGAAAGAGAGGGAGAGAGAAGTAGAGGGAGTGAAGTGGA
Organism: Protea cynaroides; assembly: GCA_028583415.1. Lineage (NCBI taxonomy): Eukaryota > Viridiplantae > Streptophyta > Magnoliopsida > Proteales > Proteaceae > Protea > Protea cynaroides. The sequence continues at coordinate 4,759 of JAMYWD010001996.1, forward strand.
GAGAGGGAGAGATAGGAGATAGAGAGAGAGGGAGAGAGAAAGAAGTAGTTAGAGAGAGAGAGAAGAAGGCGAAAGGGAGAAAGAAGAAGAAGAAAGAGGGAGATGTAGAAAGAGAGAGTGAGAAGTAGAGAGACAGAGAAAGACAGAGAAGTATAAAGAGAGAGAAGTAGAGGGAGAGAGAAAAGAGAGAGAGAGAGACAAAGGGAGAGATACAGAGAGAGAGGGGAACAAAGAGAGAGAGAGAGAAGTGGAAAGAGAGAGAAAGAGAGAAAGAAAGAGAGAGAAGTAGAAATAGAGATAGAAAAAGAGAGAAGTGGAGAGAGAGAGAGAAAGAGAGTGAGAGTTGTAAGAAAGAGAGAGAAAGAGAGAGAGGCAGAGAGAGAAAAAAGTAGAAAGTGAGAAAGAAAGAGACAAAGAGAGAGAGAAGCAGAAAAAGAGACAGAGAAAGAGTAGTAAAAGAGAGGGAGAAGTAGCAAGAAAGAGAGAGTGAGAGAGAGAGAAGTAGAAAGAAAGAGAGTGGTGGACTTAAAATGAGAGAGAACTAGGGAGAGATAGAGGTAGAGAGGGAGAGAGAGAGAGGGAGAGAGAGAGAGAGAGAGAGAGAGAGAGAGAAATGAAAGAGACAGAGAAGTGGAGAGAAAGAGAGATACAAGTTGAAAAGAGAGAGAGAGTGTGAATTAGAAAGAGAAAGAGAGAGACAGAGAAGTAGAGAAAGAGAAATGGAGAGAGGGAGAGATAGGAGAGATAGAGAGAAAAAAGTAGTGAGAGAGAGAGACAAGAAGAAAGCACAAAGAAGAAGAAGAAAGAGGGAGATGTAGAAAGAGGGAGTGAGAAGTAGGGAGAGGGAGAAAGACAGAGAAGTAGAGGGAGAGAGAAAAGAGATTGAGAGAGAGAGAGAGAGAGAGAGAAAGATATAGGGAAGTTGAGAAAGAGAGAGAGAGAGAAGTGAGAGATAGAGAGGGAAGTAAAGAGAGAAGAGACAGAAGTAGAAAGAGAGAAGATAAAGGGAGAAAGAGAGAGAGAGAGAGAGAGAGAGAGGGGAGAGAGAGAGAGAGTGGTATGAGAGGGAGTGAGAGAATTAGAAAGATAAGAGAGGGAAACAGAGAAAGAGAGAGTGAGTATGAGGGAGAGTTAAAAGAATTAAAAAAAAAAAAGAGAGAGAGAGAGAGAGAGAGAGAGAGAGAAAAAGGTAGGGAGGGAAATGTAGAAAGAGAGAAGAGTGAGAGAGAGAGAGAGAGTGTGTGTGATAGAGAGAGAGTGTGAAAGAAAGCAGGAGAGAGTGAGAAGTTGAAAGAGAGGGGGAGAAAGAGAGAAAAGAAAGAGAGAGAGAGAAAGAGAGAGAAGAGGAAAGAGAATAGAGAGAGAGTGAAGTTGAGAGAGGTTGAGAGAGAGAGATTGATGACGGCTGCATAGATAGAGAAAGAGAAAGAGAGAGAGAGGGAGAAGTAGAGAGAGAGAAATGGAGGGGAGAAAGAAAGTAAAAGTATAGATAGAAAAGTAGAGAGAAAGAGAGCGATAGATAGAGGAAGAGAGAGAGAAAAGTAGAAAGAGAGAGAGAGAGAAGTAGGAAGAGAGAGAGATGGAGAAGTAAAATGAGAGAGAATTAGAGAGAGAAAAAGAGATTAAAAAGAGAGACAGAGAGAGAAAGAGAGGGAAAAAGGGAGAGGGAGAGCGGGAGAGATAGAGAGGGAGCGAGAGAGAGAGAGAGTAATGAAAGAGAGAGAGAGAGAGAGAGAGAGAGAGAGAAGTAGAAAGAGAGACAGAGAAAGAGAGAAAGAGAGAAAGAGAGAGAGAAAGGGAGAAGTAGAAGGAGAGGGAGGGAGAGAGAGAAAGCAGGAGAGAAGTAGATGGAAAGAAAGAGAGACAGGGAGAGAGAGGGGTAGAAAGAGAAAGGGAAAGGGAGAAAGAGAGAGAGTGAGAGAGAGAGAGAGGGAGAGAAGTAGAAAGAGAGAGAGAATGAATGAGAGAAAGAGAAGTAGAGAGAAGGTGGGAGAGAAGTAGAGAGAGAAAGAGAGAACAGGAGAAAGGGAGAGAAGTAAGAAGAGAGAAAGAGAGAGAAAAAGGGGCAGAAAGAGAAGAAGGTGGAGGGGTAAAAAGAGGGAGAAAGAATGAGAGAGAGATAGAGAGAGAGGGAGAGAGAGAGAAAGAGAAAGAAAGAGAGAGAGAAGGAGAGATAAGTAGGAAGAAAAGTAGAAAAGAGAGAGAAAAAGTGAGTGAGTGAGGAGCTGTAAGAAAGAAAGAGAGAGAGAGAGAGAGAGAGAGGAAGAGAATGAGGGAAAAGTAGGAAGAGAGAGAGATGGGGGAAGTAAAATGAGAGAGAAGTAGAGAAAGAGAGAAAGAGAATTGAGAAAGAGAGAGAGACCGAGAGAGGAAAGAGAGAGAGAGGGAAAAGTAGTGAAAGAGAAGAAGAGAGAGAGGGAGTAAAAAAGAGAGGGAGAAGTTGTGAGGGTGAGAAGAAGAAGAAAGGTAGACAGAAGAAGAAGAAAGAAGGTGATGTAGAAAGAGCGAGTGAGAAGTATGGAGAGAGAGAGCGACGGAAAAGTAGAATGAGAGAGAGACAGAGAAGTAGAGGGACAGAGAAGAAAGAGAGATAGGGAGAGAGATAAGTGGAGAGAGAGAAAGGGAAAGAGAGACGGGAAGTAGGGGTGAGAAGGAAGGGAGAGAGAGAGATATAAATAGAGAGAAGTAGAGAGATGCAGAGAGAAAGAGAAGTAGACAGGGAAAGAGAGACAGAGAGACAGAGAAAGAGGGAGAGATAGAGAGATAGAAAAGAGGGAGAGACAGAGAGAGGGAAGTTGACAGAGAAAGAAAGAGAGGGAAGTAGGAAGAGAAATAGAGAGAGAGAGAAAGAGAGGGAAGTTGGAAGAGAAATTGAGAGAGAGAGAGAGAGAAAGAGAGTGAGAGTTGTAAGAAAGAGAGAGAAAGAGAAAGAGGCAGAGAGAGAGAAAAGTAGAAGTGAGAAAGAAAGAGACAGAGAGAGAAGCAGAAAAAGAGAGACAGAGCAAGAGAAGTAAAAGAGAGGGAGAAGTAGCAAGAAAGAGAGAGTGAGAGAGAGAGTAGTAGAAAGATAAATAGTGGGAGACGTAAAACGAGAGAGAACTAGGGAGAGAGAGAAAGTGAGTAGAAAGGGAGGGAGAGAGATGGAGGGAGAGAGAGAGAAATAAAAGAGATAGAGAAGTGGGGAGAAAGAGAGATAATAGTTGAAAAGAGAAGGAGAGAGTGTGAATTTGAAAGAGAAAGAGAGAGAGAGAAGTAGAGAGAGAAGTGGAGAGAGGGAGAGATAGGAGAGATGGGAGAGAGAGAGAGAGAAAGAAGTAGTGAGAGAGAGAAGAAGAAGAAAGAGGGAGATGTAGAAAAAGAGTGAGAAGTAGGGGGAGAGAGAGAAGTAGGGAGAGAGAAAGACAGAGAAGTATAAAGAGAGAGAGAGAGGAGAGAGAAAAGAGAGAGAGAGAAAGAGAGAGAGAGAAGAGAGGCGAGGAGAGAGAGAGAGAGAAAGAAAGAGAGATAGCTAGAAAGAGAGGAGAGAAAAGAGAGAGAGAAAGAGAGGGAGTGAGAGAGAAAGAGAGTGAGAGTTGTATGAAAGAGAGAAAGGGAGAGGGAGAGGGAGAGGTAAAGAGAGAGAAAAGTGGAAAGTGAGAAAGAAAGAGACGTAGGGAGAGAAGCGAATGAAAAAAGAGAGACAGAGAAGGAGAAGTAAAAGAGGGGAAAAGTAGCAAGAAAGAGAGAGTGAGAGAGAGAGAAGTAGAAAGAAAGACAAATGGGGACATAAAAACGAGAGAGAACGAGGGGAGAGAGAGAAAGCGAGTAGAAAGGGAGAGAGAGAGAAAGGGAGAGAGACAGAGAGAGAGAAATGAAAGAGATAGAGAAGTGGAGAGAAAGAGAGATAAAAGTTGAAAAGAGAGAGGGAGTGTGAATTAGAAAGAGAATGAGAGAGAGAGAAGTAGAGAGAGAGAGAGAAATGGAGAGAGGGAGAGATAGGAGAGATAGAGAGAGAAAGAAGTAGTGAGAGAGAGAGAGAAGAAGAAAGGCAGAAAGAGAGAGAGAGAGAGAGAGAGAGAGAGAGAGAGTGAGTATGAGAGAGACTGTGAGAATTAGAAAGATTAGAGAGGGAGAGTGAGAAAGAGAGAGTGAGTATGAGGGAGAGAGAGTTTGAAATATTAGAGAGAGAGAGAGAGAGAGAAAGGTAGGGAGGGAAAAAAGAAAGAGAGAAGTGTGAGAGAGAGAGAGTGAGTGAGTGAGAGAGAGAAGAGAGTGAGAAAGAAAGCAGGAGAGAGTGAGAAGTTGAAAGAGAGGGAGAAGGAAAGAGAGAGAAAAGAAATAGAGAGAGAGAAAAAGAGAGAGAAGAAGAAAGAGAATAGAGAGGGAGAGTGAAGTAGCGAGAGGTTGAGAGAGAGAAGTAGACAGAGAGAAAGAGACAGAAGAGATAGATAGAGAAAGAGAAAGAGAGAGAGAGACAGGGAGCAGTAGAGAGAGAAAAGTAGAGGGGGAGAGAACAGAAAAGTATAGATAGAGAAGTAGAGAGAAAGAGAGCGAGAAATAGAGGAAGAGAGAGAGAAAAGTAAAAGGAGAGAGAGAGAGAGAGGAAGAGAGAGAGATGGAGAAGTAAAACGAGAGACAATTAGAGAGAGAAAAAGAGATTAAAAAGAGAGACAGAGAGACAGAGAAGGAAAAAGGGAGAGAGAGAGAGGGAGAGAAAGAGAGGGAGCGAGAGAGAGAGAGAGTAATGAAAAAGAGAGAGAGAGAGAAGAAAAAGAGAGAGAGAGAGAAAGAAAGAGAGAGAGAGAAAGAGAAAGAGAGAAAGAGAGAGAGAGAGAGAGAGAGAGAGAGAGAGAGAGAGAGAGAAGTTGAAGGAGAGGGAGGGGGAGAGAGAAAGCAGGAGAGAAGTAGATGGAGAGAAAGAGAGAGAGGGAGAGAGAGGGGTAGAAAGAGAAAGGGAGAAAGAGAGAGAGTGAGAGACAAAGAGAGAGAAGTAAAAAGAGAAAGAGAATGAATGAGAGAGGGAGAAAGGAGAGAGAGAAGTAAGAAGAGAGAGAGAGAGAGAGAGAGAGAGAGAGAGAGAGAGAGAGAGAGAGAGAGAAAGAGGGGTAGAAAGAGAGGAAGGGGGAGGGGTAAAAAGAGAGAGTGAGATGGAGAGAGAGGGAGAGAGAGAGAGAGGGAAAGAGTGAGAAAGAGAGAGAAAGAGAGATAAGTAGGAAGAGAAGTAGAAAGAGAGAGAGAAAAGTGAGTGAGGAGTTGTCAGAAGGAGAGGGAGAGAGAGGAAGAGAGTGGGAAATGTAGAAAGAGGGAAAGAAAGAGAGAGAGAGAGTAGGAAGAGAGAGAGATGGAGAAGTAAAACGAGAGAGAAGTAGAGAGAGAAAAAGAGATTAGAAAGAGAGAGAGACTGAGAGAGAAAAAGAGAGAGAGAGGGAAAAGTAGAGAAAGAGAAGAAGAGAGAGGGATAGAAAGAGAGAGAGGGAGAAGTTGTGAGGGTGAGAAGAAGAAGAAAGGCAGAGAAAAGAAGAAGAAAGAAGGTGATGTAGAAAGAGAGAGTTAGAAGTAGGGAGAGAGAGATAGTGACAGAGAAGTAGAATGAGAGAGAGAAAGATGTAGAGGGACAGAGAAGAAAGAGAGATAGAGAGAGAGAAAGTGGAGAGAGAGAGAAAGGGAAAGAGAGACAGGGAAGTTGGGTGAGAAAGGAGGGAGAGAGAGACAAATATAGAGAGAGAGAAGTTGAGAGACGCAGAGAGAAAGTGTAGAAAGGGAAAGAGAGACAAACGGACAGGGAAAGAGAGAGACAGAGAGAGAGAGAGAAGTTGACAGAGAAACAAAAAGAGAAAGAGAGAAGTAGAAAGTGGGAGAGAGAGAGAGAGAGAGAGAGAGAGAGAGAGAGAGAGAGAATGAGAGAGAAGAGAGAGAGAGAAGTAGAGAGTGACTGAGTGGGAAGTAGAGAGAGAGAGAGAGAGAGAAGTAAAAAGAGGGACAGAAGTGGAAAGAGAGAAGAAAGTGAAAGAGAGAGAAAGGGTGAGAGTGTGTATAAGAGAGACAGAGAAGTTGAAAGATAAGAGAGAGAGAGAGAGAGAGAAAGAGAGAGATAGAGAAGTAGAAAGAGAGAAGAGAGAGATAGAAGGAGAGAGAGAGGGAGAAGTGGGAGAGAGAGGGAGAGAGAGAGGGAGAAAGGTGAGAGTAAAAAAGAAGAGTGAGAGAGAGAGAGGCGAGAGTAAAAAAAGAGATAGAGAGGGAGAGAATTAAAAATAGTGAAAGTAGAAAAGTAGAGAGGTTGAGAGAGAGAAGAAGAATGTGAGAAATAGATTCGAGAGAGAGAGAGAGAGAGAGAGAGAGTGTGGGGTAGATAGAGAGAGAAAGAGAGAAGTGGAAAGAGAGAGAGAGAGAAAGAAAGAGAGAAAAGTAGAAAGAAAGAGAGAGAGAAAGAGAGAAAAGTGGAGAGAGAGAGAAAGAGAGTGAGAGTTGTAAGAAAGAGAAAGAGAGGGAAAGAGGCAGAGAGAGAAGAGTAGAAAGTGAGAAAGAAAGAGACAGAGAGAGAAGCCAAAAAAAGAGAGAAAAGAGAAAGAGAAGTAAAAGAGAGGGAGAAATAGCAAGAAAGAGAGAGTGAACGAGAGAGAGAAGTAGAAAGAAAGAGAGTGGTAGCCGTAAAATGAGAGAGAACTAGGGAGAGAGAGAAAGCGAGTAGAAAGGGAGAGAGAGAGAGAGAGAGAGAGAGAGAGAAATGAAAGAGATAGGGAAGTGGATGAAAAGAGAGATAAAAGTCAAAAAGAGAGAGAGTGTGTGAATTAGAAAGAGAAAGAGAGAGGGAGAGAAGTAGAGAGAGAGAAGTGGAGAAGATAGGAGAGATTGAGAGAGAGAGAGAGAAAGAAGTAGTGAGAGAGAGAAGAAGAAGAAAGGGAGAGAGAAGAAGAAGAAAGTGGGAGATGTAGAAAGAGAGAGTGAGAAGTAGGGAGAGAGAGAAAGACAGAGAAGTATAAAGAGAGAGAAGAGAGAGAGAGAGAGAGAGAGAGAGAGAGAGAGAGAGAGAGAGAGAGAAAGAGAGAGAGAAAGGGAGAGGTAGAAGAGAGAGAGAGAGAGAGGGAAAAGTGAGAGAGAGAGAGTGAAAGAAAGAGAGAGAAGTAGAAAGAGAGAGAGAAAGAGAGAAAGAGAGAGAGAGAAAGAGTGAGAGAAAGAGTGAGAAGTGGAGAGAGAGAGAGAAAGAGAGTGAGAGTTGTAAGAAAGAGAGAGAAAGGGAGAGAGAGGCAGAGAGAGAGAGAGAAAAGTAGAAAGTGAGAAAGAAAGAGACAGAGAGAAGTGAGAAAGAAAGAGACAGAGAAAGAGAAGTGAAAGTGATGGGGAAATAGCAAGAAAGAGAGTGAGCGAGAGAGAGAGAAGTAGAAAGAAAGAGAGTGGTAGCCCTGAAAACGAGAGAGCACTAGGGAGAGAGAGAAAGCGAGTAGAAAGGGAGAGAGAGAATGTCACACCCCAATTCCGCACTCTTCGGAACGGCGTGATGAACCGCTAGCAAACCAACGGTTCAACCAGGATCTCGAGTAGGCTATATCCGTGTTATCTAAACTCCCATACATCCATAATCATAATCAGAGTAAATACACAATAGCGGAAGTCTTATAATAAAATGAACTGAGAATCTACTGTGATATTAATATTTAAATAACAATTATTCTGTATCAACTGAGACATAAATAATTATCAAATACATGTCTTTATTAAATCCAAATAAAGAAAATCTAGAAAATATCTAATCAAATACACATGAGTTGTACTCGCAAGAGGAGTCATGTGTATCTACTTCACTTCAAGCTTCCATCGCCGCCACGCTCCCATATGCCGGAGCATTCATATAATCTCAACGGTATAACCCGCATCATCAACTAAAAATATTCGACGCCGAGGGGTGAGCACACATCATGGCTCGCCGAGTAGACAAAACAATGCAACAAGACATATGCATGCAATCAATTCATATCTTTGGTCTGGCTTATAGTTTGCAATGTGCAATAGAAAGGTTGGGTGGTCAAAGGTTAACGCCTATTGACCCCGCCTATACAAAGGGTGTGGAAGTCCGCCCGAAGGTTAACGCTTATCGCCGTCCCCATCCACCCTAATCATGAACATTATATAACAAAGGTTAACGCCTATTGCTATATAGTGCCATACCAATACGTAAGCCCTCGTTAGCGAGGGCTTGCAAACCGGGCTCGCAACCAACCAATCCTAATGCCAAATAGTGTGTATCCAAGGCCTCACCCCCAAGCATCCCTCGGAATATCCATAGAGATAGAGCTATGGCCCCCGGTAGAGTCGAGACTACAAGGACCGAGACCACCCCCCCGATACTATACGACATAATAGTTCGCTAAAGTAATGGCGATACGACGATGCTAATGCACAAGACTTGAGTTAGAGATAGAGCTAAAGTGCCGAGACCCGCCAAAGGTTAACGCTTATTGACGTTCCCATCACACCTCCCCGATACTGGCCGCATCAAGTACACCAATCATACACATACAATCACATGCCTATTCCTATCATCATCATCATCATGTTATAACAATAAAGTAAATATGCATGAACAAATAATAGAAATACTGGATGGCATGTTGTATGCACATTACAAACATATTCGCATAGAATCAAACATGGCATTGGACTCAAGAAAATAGAAAATAGTTTGTTATTAATCAATTAGTTTAGAGTTCTGTTTCCTCACCTTATCTTGCTAATAGATACTTTTCCAAGCTTTAGAATCACCTTTATAATTTTATTATATTGCTAGAAGACCTAACAAAGTCGATAAAATTTAATTAGAATTAATTCTGAATTTAAAAACCATTCCCGTTAACCGAGGGTCGGAGGTAGGGTCGGAGTCATGATCGACCCGGGTGCGACCCTCCCCAAACTCGAACTTCCCGAACACCGAGGGTCGACAGTTAGGATCACCTAGGGTCGGATGGTCATCGACCCGGTGCGACCCCGGTGTACTTTTGGTCAATTTTCCTCTTTTAGTCCATTCCTCTTGCTTGGGATCCTATGGTTTGCTCCTACATTCCATTCAACATTCATTCCATGGTCTGAAACCATGAATCATCCACCTAAATAGCTTTCATGCATTCTCCTATGGTTTCCCATGAAAACCTAACCATGGGTTGATGGTTTGGGTTTCTCCGAGATCACACTCTCATCAATATCTAACCTAAGGTCTGTAGAAACTCATGGAATTAGTATCCATACCTGAGAAGAATACTCCTTCTCTCGCAACTCTTCTCTTTGGCTAAATTCTCTTCCTTGCTTCTCTTCTTCTTCTTTCCTTCTCTTCTCTTTCTCTCAATTCAATTAGGGTTGTGAAAGGAGTGAAAGAGGCTTAGGGACGCCCTTAAATAGAGTAGGAACATCCTAAAAATAAGTCCCTTTGAGATTAGGAAAGAATCCAAATCGAAAAATTAGAAAATTTCCTAATTTCGGTTTCTGAGGAAACCGAGGGTCGATGGGAGGGTCGATGATCCCGTCGACCCTAGGTTCTCTAAGTTGTCCCGACCCTCCCTTCAAAAACCGAGGGTCCCGACTTTCTGCTTTGGGGGTCTCGACCTCCTTGGCTGGGTATGCGACCCCTCCTTAAATTAAGTGTTTTTGGGTCGATTTGATACCGGGATCTCGATCTCCTTCACGCCCTTGGTCCATTTGACTCGACCATGATGGGTAAACCTGGTTCAAGGTGGTAAGACCGGGTTAGATTGACACAGGTCTTACAGAGAAAGCGAAAGTAGAAAGGGAGAGAGAGAGAGAGAGAGAGAGAGAGAGAGAGAAATGAAAGAGATAGAGAAGTGGATAGAAAGAGAGATAAAAGTTGAAAAGGGAGAGAGAGTGTGAATTAGAAAGAGAAAGAGAATGGGAGAGAAGTAGAGAGAGAGAAGTGGAGAGAGGGAGAGATAGGAGAGATAGAGAGAGAGGGAGAATGAAGTAGTGAGAGAGAGAAGAAGAAGAAAGGGAGAGAGAAGAAGAAGAAAGGGAGAGAGAAGAAGAAGAAAGTGGGGCTGAAGAAAGAGAGAGGGAGAAGTAGGGAGAGAGAAAGACAGAGAAGTATAAAGAGAGAGAAGTAGAGGGAGAGAGAAAAGAGAAAGAGAGGGAGAGAGAGAGAGAAAGAGAGATAGAAAGAAAGAGAGAGAGAGAGAGGTTGAAAGAGAGAAAGAGAAAAGTAAGAGAGAGAGAGAGAGAGAAAGAAAGAGAGAGAAGTAGAAAGAGAGAGAAAGAGAGAGAAGTGGAGAGAGAGA
>JAMYWD010001997.1:0-16617 GCA_028583415.1 Protea cynaroides
GCAACATGAATCTCTGAAGCTTCTTGGGAAATACTTCTCGAAGAATGCTTCTTTATATTTAGCCCATGTCAGTAGGGCGTGCTTGGTCAATAAATAAGTCTTTGTAGATTTCCACCAATGGTGTGCGTCGCCTTTGAGCATGAAGGTGGCGCATAGTACTTTCTCTTCCTCAGTAATAGTTATCATAAAGAAGTTCATTTCCATTTCGTCTATCCAGTGTGCTGGCCACAGTGGATCAGACGGCTTGCCATTGAATTCTCTCGGTTTCATTTTTAAAAATATCTCCACTAGTCGGGAGTGATCCAGTTGATTTAGGTATGCCCCAAACATAGGGGGTGGATACTGATAGTTCCCTTGGGCTGCTTCTGGGACTTGCACTGGAATTGGTGCAGCCAGTTGTTGAGGTGTCTGTTGAGCTGGGTGATTACCCACTAGTGCTGCACTAGCTTGCCCAGTGTGCATGGTTGCAGCCTGAGTGGCTTGAAACATAACTCCCATTGCAACCTGCATTTGTGCTTGTGTCTGTTGCATTTGATGTAGCTATTGTGCCAGATTCATAACCACAGTTGCTAGCTCCGATGGTGGAGGTGGAAAATTTGTAGGGCCTGCTGGTTCTGGATTACCCTGTGCATGATTATTCTCTTGACTAGTCTCCTCCAATGGTGGTGGTAGTGGGACTGTATTTCGGGTCTGTCGAGTAACTCTACGGCCAGAAATAATTCCTTTCGGTGATTGTCGGTGCCTGAAAATTCATCAAGGTAGGTTAGAATTCCTTTATATCTCATGTAGGCACACTAATCGATAAGAAATTTCAATTTTTAACTCATTTTATAAAAAAAAATACTGTCTTTTCTATGCAGGGTCGATGATGAGGGTCGCTGGTAGGTCCGACCCTGGGTATTCGACCTTGAGAATAACCTGTTCTTCCCGAGAGCTGAGGGTCGATGAGTGTCCGACCCTCAGTTCGACCGTCGATTTTCTGTCAGATTCCCGAGAGCCGAGGGTCGATTGGAGGGTCGATCCGAGGGTCGATGGTGTCAGTCGAATTGTCTGACCCTCGGACCAAAATCAGATTTTTATGATCCGACTCTGGGTTATTTCTCACTATTCTCCCTCCGTTTTGACTCGTCTCTTCCCTCCGAGTTGCTACAGTGCTACTTCACTGTTGTGGATCATTCTTAGTCCGAGTTTTGACATCCACATCACCTCTACAGGTATACCTTCCAAAGTTTACCTGTTTTTAGGTTTTTATTTCTAGGTTTTTGCTCATTTAACTTGTATTTTTCAAATTAAACTTTTTCCAACCGTAAAAATTCGATTTTTATTGGGGGCTTTTGTCATTGGGGTCTTGAGGAATGAAAGCCCTAAAAAAATTTTGAGTTTCATCGGTTGGTCATCGAGAAACCTGAAATTTTCTCTTTTTGCCCTAATTTGTCGACATTCTAGATTTTTCTTGAATTTCTTCAAAGTGAACATCGTCAGTTAAAATTTCCTTCAGCATGTGGGTTGTAGGATATGTCTAAACCTTCGTAAGTCCTTATGCCCACTTGTATGGCGAGTAATGGGGCTTTATGGTCAACTTACATCGTTATTAACTCAAATTTTGGATTTTTATCCTACTAACTCCTTATTTCTTTTCTCTTTCTTATTTTGCAGATACTATGGCCCGTACCAAAGTGCCAAGATTGTGTGATCCACTTCGCTTCCGTTCGAATAAAGCCGAGGCACAGTATGCGGACTATGCCCGTAAGAAGGTTGAAGGGGGTCGCATGGTGAACTTGGTTGAGCTAACCTTGTTCAATGTAGAGGGAGCATTCGGTGATATGGGGTGACTCCCTGTCATCACATACGACTCGTGCACATGTCCAGACTTGGTGTGCCAGTTCTATTGTAATCTCCAGGTGGTGTGGAATTACAATTATGTTGAACACGGTCAGGAGTTGCGCATCACCGGCTATGTCAAGGGGGTGCACATCTCTTTTGATTATCGGCAACTGGCCGATCTGTTGGGCATTCCCTATGATGGCCCTATGGTGTACTGTGCGTCGAGAGAGCCACAGTTTGTTGAGATGGAGATGAGAGCAGAGATCGACAACCAGTTGCTCCGTCCCGATAGATGGCAGATGAGGGCTTGCTACTTGCGTCCAGCTCCATGGGTTTTCTGCAAGATTATCCAGCATAATCTGATCCCGCAGAGTGGGCATTATGAGAGGGTGTCTCAGCTGACCCAGTTCTTGATCTACAGCATATGCACTCGCCAGCCGGTCTGCCTTCCTTACATCATCATGCGGACGATGATTAGTGCCACATTGTCCGGTCATAGGGGTAATCTACCCTATGGACGCATGATTACAGTGCTACTGACCCGTCTGGGGGTGGATCTGGTAGATGAGAAGATCCAGGAGAAGACCTTCTCGTCGCCTCTATATTGGGAGGCTATCTGCAAGATGGGGCTGCGAGATTCGGAGGTTAGCGATGAGAAGAGGAACGCGATGGTGCGCCCTCACACTCGGGTCGAGATGGCTGATGCTGAGGCTGCTGCTAGGGCTCGTGGGGATCCAGTCGACGATGACGATCGCATGTACATGGATGTCGATGCGATACCACCGCCATCACCCACGCATGCGGCTGGAGTTGGTACATCTTCTGCGGCGGCTCCTGCACCTGAGGCTGGTCCTTCTCACTCGGTTGATCCTTCACTTCCACCTTCAGCCATGATGGAGATGCTGTAGGAGATCAGGGATGCTCAGCGCAGTTCTGATCTGAGGATGGATGAGTTGTTGGCTGCTCAGCACGCATCAGACGCGCGGATGGGAGAGCTTCTAGAGGTGCAGCGTGCGACTGATCAGAGGATAGCCGGTCTCACAGCTAGTCTCCAGACAACCTAGACCCAGGTGGCCTGGTTGACTAGGGTCTATGCTGAGGACTATGACAGAGATCGTGAGGCACCGCCTCCTCCTTCACCTCCAGCTTCCTGATTGTACTTTACTTTTCTTGTACTACAGAGTAACTGTCCGGGTTGTGGACTGTACTCTGCTTTAGAGATGTATATACGTTTTGTTTCTCTTACTCATTGTATGTAACTTGTTTTCCCTTTAATAGATGCACTATTCTCTTTTTAATTTGGTTCCAATCATCACTTGTGCTTACAGTGTGTTTGTATTAAGGATTTTAATTTATCCTATCTCAGTTCACAATGGTCTTGAATGTGTGTCAGTTCGGCGGGCAAAGCCAGGGAAGCTCTGATACCAAGTTGTCACACCCAATTCTGCACTGTTCAGAATGGTGTGATGAACCGTTAAATAACCAACGGTTGAAACAGGATCACAAATAGACCATCCCCGCGTTATCCAAACTTACACGCATCCACAATCATAATCAGAGTAATACACAATAGCGGAAAATTTATAAATAAATAAACTGAGAACTAAGATGATACCATTAATTAAATAGTAAATTATTCTGTTTCCAACTAAGACATACTTATGTAAATATGAAATACAAGTCTTTATAAATCATAAGAAACCTACAAAATAGCTAATCAAATACACATGAGTCACACTCACAAGAGGCGTCATGTATATACTTTTCCGCTCCAGCTTCCATAGCTGCTATATTCCCGTACGCAGTCGCATTCATGTAATCTTTAACTGTGTAACCTGCATCATCAACTAAAAATATTCGACGTCGAGGGGTGAGCACACAACACGGTTCAGTGAGTAGCCAAAACAATGCAACAATACATATGCATGCAAAAATCAATTTATATCTTTAGTCTGGTTTATAGTTTGCAAAGCGCAATAGAAAGGTTGGGTGGTCAAAGGTTAACGTTTATTGACACCACCTCTATACACAGGGTATGGAAGCCTGCCCGAAGGTTAACGTTTATCGTCGTCCCCATCCACCCTACCATAACATTATACAACAAAGGAAAACGTTTATTGCTATATAATGCTATACCAACACGTAAGCCCCTGTTAGCAAGGGCTTGCAAACTGGGCTCACTACTAACCAATCCTAATGCCAAACAGTGTATCCAAGGCCTCACCCCAGCATCCCTCAGAATGCCCATAGAGATAGAGCTAAGGCCCCCTGGTAGAGTCAGAGACTACAAGGACCGAGACCACCTCGTCTGATACTCTACGACATAATAGTTCTGCTAAGGTGATGGCGATACGACGATGTCAACACACAAGACTTGAGTTAGAGATAGAGCTAAAGTGCTGAGACCCGCCAAAGGTTAACGTTTATTGACGTTCTCATCACACCTCCCCTGATACTCGCTCGCATCAAGTACATCAACCACACACATACAAGCCCATGCCTATTCCTATCATCGTCATCATCATCATGTTATAAACAATAAAGTAAATATGCATGAACAAGTAATAGAAATATTGGATGGCATGCTGTATGCACATTACAAACACATTCGCATAGAATCAAACATGGCATAGGACTCAAGAAATAGAAAACAGTTTATTGTTAACCAATTTAGTTTGGAGTTAAGGTTCCTCACCTTGGCTTGCTAAAAGATATTTTTCCAAGTTTTAGAATCACCGTTATAACGTTATTATATTGCTAGCAAACCTAAGAAAGTCGATAAAATTTAATTAGAATTAATTCAGAATTTAAAACCATTCTGTCAACTGAGGGTCGATGCTAGGGTCGATGCTAGGGTCGATGGGTCTATCGACCCTCCCTCCATTATGAACTTCCCGAATGCTGAGGGTCGATGGTCAGAAACACCTACGGTTGGATGGTCTTTCGACCCTCGGTGCGACCCTCGATGCACTCTGGTCCAATTTCTACTTTTAAATCCACTTTTCGTGTTTGGGGTACTATGGCTTGCTTCCTACATTCATTCAATAGTCATTCCATGGTCTAGAACCATGTATAATCCATCTAAATAGTTTTCGTGCATCCTCCTATGGTTTTCCATGAAAACCTAACCATGGATGGATGGTTTGGTTTCTCTGAAATCCTACACTCAACCATTTCTATCCTAAGGTCTGTAAAAACTCAGGGAATTAGTATCCATACCTGAGAAGATTACTTTTCTCTAGAATATCTTCTCCTTTTTGCTAAGCCTTCCTCCTTGTCTCCTTTCTTCCTCTTTTCCTTCTCCTCTCTTTCTCTCAATTCAATTAGGGTTGTGAAAGGAGTGAAAGTGGCTTAGGGATGTCCTTTAAATAGAGTAGGAATGTCCTATAATAGTCCCATTGAGATTTCGAAGAATCCCAACCAAAAATTAGGAAATTTCCTAATTTCTATATTCGTCAGAAATCGAGGGTCGATGATCCCGTCGACCCTGTGGTCTGACACTGTCCGACCCTCTCCCAAATTTTAAGGGTCTGACTTTCTGATTTGGGAGGGTCGACCCTGTTTAGCTGGGTATGCGACCCTTCCTCTATTTTAAGTATTTTTGGGTCGATTTGATACCTGGGATCTCGCTCTCCTTCACGCCCTTGGTCCATTTGACTCGACCATGATGGGTGAACCTGGTTCAAGGTGGTAAGACCGGATTAGTTTGACACGGGTCTTACAACTCCCCCCAACTTATAAAAATTTCGTCCTCGAAATTGTACGTACCTTCTGAATCAAACAAGTGAGGGTATTGCTTTCGCATAGCATTCTCTTCTTCCCATGTAATTTCTTCCATGTCTCTACTTTTCCATGTGACCTTAACATAGTAGATATCTCTATTGCGTAGACGTTGAACCTTTCGACTGGTGATTTCTGTTGGTGTTACATCGAATGTCAAATCATCAGTCAATTCTGGCAAATCTACTGTCAACACGTGCGTTGAATCCTTGACAAACTTCTTCAATAGAGAAATGTGAAATACGTCATGCACACTTGACATAGATGGTGGTAATGCCAACTGATAAGCTACTTTTCCATACTTAGCTAGAATTTCATATGGTCCGACATATCTTGGACTTAATTTTCCTTTCTGTCCGAATCTCTTCAATCCTCTCATAGGCAATACTTTCAAAAATACTTTATCACCTACGGCGAACTCTAGATCTCTTCGTTGTGTATCTGCATATTGCTTCTGATGGTTCTGAGCTGTTTTCACTCTCTCCTTGATGATGTCAACCACTCAACAAGTCTCTTCAACAAATTTCGGTCCAACAATACTACGTTCTCCAACTTCATTCCAAAACAAGGGAGTTCGACACTTCCTGCCATACAATGCTTCATAAGGTGACATCTGTATAGTAGCCTGATAGCTGTTATTGTAAGCGAACTCGATCAATGGTAACTTTTCGTCCCATGATCCTTTGAAATCAATCACACATGCTCGTAGCATATCTTCTAGGATCTGGATTGTACGCTCTGACTGTCCGTCTATCTGTGGGTGGAATGCAGTACTGAACTTCAATGTTGTACCCATAGCCTTTTGCAGTCCTTCCCAAAATTTAGAAGTAAATAGTGGATCTCTATCGGACACAATACTTTCTGGTACACCGTGTAACCGAACAATATTATCCACATACAGCATTGCTAACCTTTCCAGTGTATACTGGGGTCGTATCGGTATGAAGCAAGCTGTCTTAGTCAGACGGTCCACAATCATCCAAACTGCGTCAACTACTCGAGGAGTCAATGGTAGTCCTGTGCCGAAGTCCATAGTGATGCAGTCCCATTTCCATGCTGGTTCCGGTAATGGCTGTAACAGTCATGCGGGTCTTTGTCGTTCCGCTTTTACCTTCTTACAATTTAGGCATTGAGATACGAACTTGGCTACATCTGCCTTCATTCCCCTCCACCAATAAAGTATCTTTATCTTACGATACATTTTTGTACTTCCAGGATGTATCGAGTAGATGGTGGTATGGGCTTCCTTCATCAGTCGGTGTCTAATGTCCATACTTTCTGTTTCGGGTACACATATTCTCCCTTTATATCTCAGTACCTTCTCGTTATCTAACGTGAACTCAGAGTTGGTCCTACCTTTCTCAATATCTTCTTGTACTGTTCTCAGATAAAGATCTGCTTTGATAGCTGTCTTCACTTCATCCACTATATCCGGTATGATCTTAAATGCCGCGAACATATTTGAAAACCGATGAATAAACCTTTGGTTGGCTGGTCCATCCATTGTATCTATCACATATTGTTCGTTGCCGTGATTGAACACCATTCCGTTGGTATACATTGCTGCAGTCGTGCTAATCTCTCCTTGAGATTTTATCATTGCTTTCCTGCTTAATGCATCCGCTACCACGTTCCCTTTTCCCAGATGATACTAGATATCACAATCATAGTCTTTCAATAGTTCCAGCCATCTTCTTTGTCTCATATTCAACTCCTTCTGATTAAATAGGTAAGTAAGACTTTTATGGTCCGACTTAATATGAAATTTCTCTCCGTATTGGTAGTGTCTCCATATCTTGACAGCATGTACTACTGCCGCTAACTCCAAATCATGAGTGGGGTAATTTTTCTCATGTACTTTCAACTATCTCGATGCATACGCAACTACTTGTTCTCCTTGCATAAGCACACATCCTATTCCCAATCCCGATGCATTAATGTATAAGGTAAATGTCTGTCCTGGAACGGGAATGGTCAAAATTGGGGCAGATATCAATCTGGTCTTCAGTGTTTGAAAACCCTTTTCACACTTATCCATCCATACAAATTTTTCTCCTTTCTTGGTCAAACTGGTGAGCAGTACGGAAATCCGAGAATAGTCTTCTACGAATCTCCAATTTCTGATAATATCCAGCTAGACCCAGAAAACATCTAATTTCTGAAACACTCTTGGGTGCTTCCCACTTCACAATAGCCTCGATCTTATTGGGGTCCACTTTTATTCCTTCTACGGATACTACATGGCCTAGAAAGGCGACTTCACTTAGCCAAAACTCACACTTCAAAAATTTGGCGTATAACTTCTCTTTTCTTAAATGTTGTAGGGCTGCGTTTAGGTTCTTGACATGGGTTTCCTTGTCTTTGGAGTACACCAATATGTCATCAATAAATACTATAACCGACGTATCCAACATATCGTGGAAAACCCGGTTCATAAGTTCCATGAACGTTGCCGGTGCATTAGTTAATCCGAAGGACATCACTAAGAACTCATAATGTCCGTATCTTGTCTTGAAAGCTGTCTTCGGGATGTCACCTTCTTTAATCTTTAGTTGATGATAGCCTGATCGAAGATCGATCTTTGAGAATACCTTCGCTCCTTGTAACTGATCGAACTAGTCATCGATCTTGGGTAGTGGATATCGATTCTTGATTGTCAGCTTATTCAACACTCTATAGTCGATACATAACCGAACACTACCATCCTTCTTCTTTACGAACAACACCGGTGCTCCCCATGCAGATATACTGGGTCTAATATAACCCTTATCCAGCAGTTCTTGTAATTGTACTTTTAATTCCTTCAATTCAGTAGGAGCCATTCTATAAGGTGCTTTTGATACCGGTGCGGCTCCAGGTATCAGGTCTATTACAAACTCCGTAGCCCGGTCGGGTGGTAATCCGGGTAGTTCCTCCGAAAATACATCAAGAAAATCTCGCACAACGTCAATATCTTCCATTCGTGGCACGTCCTTGGTTAGGTCGACCACTGATACTAGATATCCGACCGCTCCCTTTTCAAGGCACTTCTTAGCCTTCAATGCGGAAAGTATGAGCTTGCGTCTCCGGGGAAGTTTGGTTCCCGAGAAACTGAATTCTGCTCCTTCTTTGTCTTTGAACGTTAGCTTCTTCTCGGCGCATAACAGATTTGTAGAATGCCGAGCTAACCAATCCATTCCTAAGATGACATCGAAGTCTGCCATCTCAAGTTGTATTAAAGTTGCATCCAAGGTTTTCGCCAATGAGAACTGGACATGGCCCATAACCTTTCTCTAATTCCACTTCTAATCCCATCGGTGACCGTACAAGTAACTTGTTGTCTAATGTTTTGATGGGTAAATTGGTCTTCTTTCCAAACGACACAGATATAAATGAATGCGTAGCTCCTGAGTCAAAGAGTACTCTGGCTGGTACGCCATTGATAGGTACAATACCTGTGATCCGTTTTACTTAGTCTACATGCCCAATCAATGTAATTATAATCTTAAAAGTTTCGGTCATACCTGTGACCACATCGGGCGATGCGGCTGCATCTTCTGATGTAACGGCATATACCCGTCCTTGATGTAACTGCTTCATGGGTTTTGGGCATTCTCTTGCCATATGCCCTGGTTGGTTGCAGTTATTACACATCGGGGCTTCAGAATTTGGTTTTGGCTATGGTTGAGCTGCGGAAGTAGACTTTGGTGCAGTAGCAAAATTCTGAGGACGAAAAGGTTTATACGTCCTATTATTGCCTCCGTTGTAGGAGTTTCCGGCTGGTCTCTTGATGCCTCTGTTCTGGGAGAAATAACTCTCCTTCTGGCTCGATTCGATCACTCGAGCAATCTGGACAGCTTCGTTGTAGATTTTCTTCTCTAAGCCCAGAACATTTTCTCTTATGCTTCCTCTTAGTCCCGCGACAAACCTATGGGGTTTTGTATCTTCTTCTTGCATTCTAGCCGGTGCGAAGAAAAATAGTTCTTCGTAGCGCTGTTGATACGAGTCTACGGACATCTGCCCCTGGTACAGACTCAGAAATTCCTTCTCCATTGAATCTCTGAAGCTTCTTGGGAAATACTTCTCGAAGAATGCTTCTCTATATATAGCCCATGTCAGTAGGGCGTGCTTGGTCAATAAGTACGTCTTTGTAGATTTCCACCAATGGTGTGCGCCGCCTTTGAGCATGAAGGTGGCGCATAGTACTTTCTCTTCCTCGGTAATAGTCATCATAAGGAAGTTCCTTTCCATTTCATCTATCCAGTGTGCTGGCCACAGTGGATCAGACGGCTTGCCATTAAATTCTCTTGGTTTCATTTTCAAAAATCTCTCCACTAGCCGGGAGTGATCCAGTTGATTTTGGTATGCCCCAAACATAGGGGGTGGATACTGATAGTTCCCTTGGGCTGCTTCTAGGACTTGCATTGGAATTGGTGCAGCCGGTTGTTGAGGTGTCTGTTGAGCTGGGTGATTACCCACTGGGGCTGCACTAGCTGGCCCAGTGTGCATGGTTGCAGCCTGAGTGGCTTGAAACATAACTCCCATTGCAACCTACATTTGAGCTTGTTCGTGTTGCATTTGTTGTAGCTGTTGGGCCAGATTCATAACCACAGTTGCTAGCTCCGGTGGTGGAGGTGGCAAATTTGTAGGGCCTGGTGGTTCTGGATTACCCTGTGCATGGTTATTCTCTTACTCATTGTATGTAACTTGTTTCCCGTTTAATAGATACATTATTATCTTTTTAATTTGGTTTCAATCATCACTTGTGCTTACAGTGTGTTTGTATTAAAGTTTTTCATTTATCCTATCTTAGTTCACAATGGTCTTTAATGCGTGTCAGTTCGACGGGCAAAGCCTGAGAAGCTCTGATACCAAGTTGTCACACCCCAATTCCACACTGTTCATGATGGTGTGATGAACCGCTAAATAACCAATGGTTCAACCAGGATCTCTAATAGACCATCCCCGCGTTATCCAAACTTTACACACATCCACAATCATAATCAGAGTAATACACAATAGCGGAAATCTTGTAAATAAATGAACTGAGAACTAGAATGATATCCATAAATAATAGCAAATTATTCTGTGTTTAACTGAGACATAAATATTTAAGTACCAAATACATGTCTTATAAATCCAATAAAGAAATCAATAAAATATCTAATCGAATACACACGAGTTGCACTCGCAAGAGGAGTCGTGTGTATCATCTTCAGCTCCAGAATCCATGGCTGCTACATTCTCGTATGTAGACGCGTTCTTATAATCTTCGACTGTATAACCTGCATCATCAACTAAAAATATTCGACGTCGAGGGGTGAGCACACAACACGGCTCAGTGAGTAGCCAAAACAATGCAACAATACATATGCATGCAAAACGTCAATTTATATCTTTGGTCTGGTTTATAGTTTGCAATGTGCAATAGAAAGGTTGGGTGGTCAAAGGTTAACGTTTATTGACACCGCCTCTATACACAGGGTGTGGAAGCCCGCCCGAAGGTTAACGTTTATCGTCGTCCCCATCCACCCTATCATAACATTATACAACAAAGGTTAAAGTTTATTGCTATATAATGCTATACCAACACGTAAGCCCCTGTTAGTGAGGGCTTGTAAACTGGGCTCGCTACTAACCATTCCTAATGCCAAACAGTGTATCCAAGGCCTCACCCCAGCATCCCTCAGAATGCCCATAGAGATAGAGCTAAGGCCCCCCGGTAGAGTCAGAGACTACAAGGACCGAGACCACCTCGCCTGATACTCTACGACATAATAGTTCTGCTAAGGTGATGGCGATACGACGATGTCAACGCACAAGACTTGAGTTAGAGATAGAGCTAAAGTGCTGAGACCCGCCAAAGGTTAACGTTTATTGACGTTCACATCACACCTCCCCTGATACTCGCTCACATCAAGTACATCAACCACACACATACAAGCACATGCCTATTCCTATCATCATCATCATCATCATGTTATAAAAAATAAAGTAAATATGCATGAACAAGTAATAGAAATATTGGATGGCATGCTGTATGCACATTACAAACACATTCGCATAGAATCAAACATGGCATAGGACTCAAGAAATAGAAAACAGTTTATTGTTAACCAATTTAGTTTGGAGTTAAGGTTCCTCACCTTGGCTTGCTAAAAGATATTTTTCCAAGCTTTAGAATCACCGTTATAACGTTATTATATTGCTAGCAAACCTAACAAAGTCGATAGAATTTAATTAGAATTAATTCGGAATTTAAAACCATTCTATCAACTGAGGGTCGATGCTAGGGTCGATGGGTCTATCGACCCTCCCCCATTCTGAACTTCCCGAATGCTGAGGGTCGATGGTCAGAAACAAGTAGGGTCGGATGGTCTATCGACCCTCGGTGCGACCCTCGATGCACTCTGGTCCAATTTCCACTTTTAAATCCACTCTTCGTGTTTGGGGTCCTATGGCTTGCTTCCTACATTCATTCAACAGTCATTCCATGGTCTAGAACCATGTACAATCCATCTAAATAGTTTTCGTGCATCCTCCTATGGTTTTCCATGAAAACCTAACCATGGATGGATGGTTTGGGTTTCTCCGAAATCCTACACTCAACCATATCTATCCTAAGGTCTGTAGAAACTCATGGAATTAGTATCCATACCTGAGAAGATTACTTTTCTCTGGAATATCTTCTCCATTTTGCTAAGCCTTCCTCCTTGTCTCCTTTCTTCCTCTTTTCCTTCTCCTCTCTTTCTCTCAATTCGATTAGGGTTCTGAAAGGAGTTAAAGTGGCTTAGGGACGTCCTTTAAATAGAGTACGAATGTCCTATAATAGTCCCATTGAGATTTGGAAGAATCCCAACCAAAAATTAGGAAATTTCTTAATTTCTATATTCGTCAGAAACCGAGGGTCGATGGGAGGGTCGATGATCCCGTCGACCATGTGGTCTGACACTGTCTGACCCTCTCCCAAATTTTAAGGGTCTGAGTTTCTGATTTGGGAGGGTCGACCCTGTTTAGCTGGGTATGCGACCCTTCCTCTATTTTAAGTATTTTTGGGTCGATTTGATACCTGGGATCTCGCTCTCCTTCATGCCCTTGGTCCATTTGCCTCGACCATGATGGGTGAACCGGGTTCAAGGTGGTAAGACCGGATTAGTTTGACACGGGTCTTACAGAGAGTAAGAGGGAAAGCGAGGGAAGTTGAAAGAGAGAGGGAGAGAGAAGTAAAAAGAGAGAGAGAGAGAGAGGTTGTGAGAGAGAAAGAGGAAAAGAGAGAAGTAGAGAAAGGGAGAGGGAGTGAGAGTGAAGTAGAAAGAGAGAAGTAGAAAGGGGAGAGAAAGAGAAATTGAAAAGGAGAGTAGAGAGAGATGTATAGAGAGAGACAAGTAAAGAAAGAGAGAGAGAAGGGAGAGGGAGAGGGAGAAAAGAGAAAAAGAGATGGAAAACTAAAGAGAGAGAGAGTGTGTGTGTTTGAGAAAGAAAAAGTGAAAGAGAGAGAGTGAGAAAGAGAGAGAAAAGTAGAGAGAAAAAAGTTGAAAGAGAGGGAGAGAGAGAGAGAGAGAGAAGTAAGGAGAGAGAGAGAGATGTAGACTGAGAGAGGGAAGTAGAAATAGAGAGAAAGGAAGAGAGAGAGAGAGAAGTAGAATGAGAGGGAATGAAGTAGAGAGAGAGAAAGAGAGGGAGCGAGAGAGAGGTACAGAGAGAGACATAGATAGACAGAGAAGTAGAAAGAGAGAGAAAACTAAAAAGAGAGAGAGTGGGAGAGAGAAAGAGAGAAAAAGAGAAAGGGAGAAAGAGAGAGAGAGGAGAGGGAGAGTGAAAAAAGGGAGAGAGAGAAAGAGGGAAAGAGAATAAGAAAGAGAGAGAGAGGGAGAGAGAGAAAAGTACAGAGAGATGTAGAAAGAGAGAGAGTAGTATGGAGAGATAAGTAAAAATAGAGAGAGATAGAGGGAAAGAGAGAAGTTGAAAGAGAGAGAGATAAAGAGAGTAAGAGAGAGAAAGAGCTGTGGAAGTAGAGAGAGAGAGAGAGAGAGAGAGAGAGGAGAGAAAAGTAAAGAGAGAGAAGAGAGGGAGAAGCAAAAGGGAGAGAGAAGTCGAAAGAGAGAAAGGGGAGTGATAAAGAGAGAGAGAGAAAGAGAGAGAAGTAGTAAGAGAAATGAAGATGGAGAGAGAAGTAAAATGAGAGAGAGAGAAGTAGAAAGAGAGAGAGAGAGAGTAGGGAGAAAGAGAAAAAGAGATAGAAAAGAGTAAAAAGAGAGAGAATAAGGAAGAGAGCGAGGGAGAAGTTGAGAGAGAGAGAATGAGAGAGAGTCAAGAGAGAGGGTGAGAAGTAAAAAGAGAGAGAGAAAGTGCGACATAGAGTAGTAGAAAGAGAAAGAGAGAGAGAGTATAAGGAAAGAGAGAGAGGGGGAGAGAGAGAGACAGAGAGAGATTGATAGAGAAGTAGAAAAGTAGAGGGAGACAGATAGGGAAGCAAAAAGAGTAGAGAGAGAAGTAGAAAGAGTGAGAGCAACAGGGAGAGAGAAGTGGAAAGAGAGAAGTAGAGAGAGAGTTAAATAGAGAATGAAAGAAGTAGAAAGAGAGAAGGAAATGGAGAGAGAAAGAGAGAGAGAGAGAGAGAGAGAGAAAGAGAGAGAAGTAGAGAGGGAGGTGTAGTAAGAGAGAAGTCGAAAGGAGAAAGAAAGAAAGAGAGAGAGGGAAGCAAAGAGAGAGAGAGAGAGAGAGAGAGATAAAGAGAGAGAGGGAGAGAAGTTGAAAAAGAGTGAGAGAGAGAGAGAAAGTGTGAGAGAGAGATATGTGTGAAAAGAGAAAAGGAAAAGGAGAGAGAGAGAGAAGTTTGTAGAGAGAGAGAAGTAAAAATAGAGATGTGGGTAGTGAGAAGTAGAAAGTAAGAAAGAGAGAGAGAAAGATAAATAGAGAGAGAGAAGTTGAAAGAGAGAGAGAGAGAGAGAGCGAGATATATATATATATATATAAGTAAAAAGGGGGAGAAGCAAGGAGTGGGAGAGAGAGAGAGAGAGAGAGAGAGAAGTAAAAAGAGAGAGAAGTGAAGAGAGAGAGAGAAAGTGAGAGAGAAAAGAGAGATGTAGGGAGAGAAAAGTAGAGAGAGAGAGAAGTAGAAAAGGGAGAGAGAGAGAAAAACAGAGAGAGGGAGAGAAAGAGAAAGAAAGAGAGACAGAGAGAGGGTGGGAGGAAGGGAGGCAGAAGTAAAAAGAAAGAGAGAGAGAGAAGTGAAAGTGAGGAAAGAAGGGGAGAGAGAGAGGAGAGGGAGAAGTAAAAAGAGAGAGAGAGACAGAAAAGTTGAAAGAGAGAAAAAGAGAGAGAGAGCTCTCTGAAGTAGAAAGAGAGTGAGCTCATTGAAGTAGAAAGAGAGAGAGAGAAAGGGAGAGAGAAGTAGAAAGGCAGAGAGAAAGAGAGAGAGAAAGAGAGAGAGAAAGTGATAGAGAGACTAAAAGAGAGCACACTGAAGTAGAAGAGAGAGAGAGAGAGAAAGAGAGAGAGAGAGAGAGAGAGAGAGAGAGACATAAGAGAGAGTGAGGAAAGAGGGGGAGAGAGAGAGTGGAGTGGGAGAAGTAAAAAGAGAGAGAGAGACAGAAAAGTAGAAAGAGAGAAAAAGAGAGAGAGAGCTCTCTAAAGTAGAAAGAGGGTGGGCTTATTGAAGTAGAAAGAGAGAGAAAGGGAGAGAAGTAGAAAGGGAGAGAGAGAGAGAGAGAGAAAGTGATAGAGAAACTAAGAGAGAGCACACTGAAGTAGAAAAAGAGAGAGAGACTTGTTGAGAGAGAGAGAAATAGGAGAGAGAGAGAGAGAGAAAGTAAGAGAGAGAGAGAGAGAAAGAGCAAGAGGGAGAGAAGTAGAAAGACAGAGAGAAAGAGAAAAGTAGAGAAAAAGAAAGAAAAAGAGTGGGAGAAGTAGAGAGAGAGAGTGGGAGAGAGAAGTTGAAAGAAAAAGAGAGAGAGAAGATAGAGAGAAGACACAGAGAGAGAGACAGAGAGAGAAGTAGAAAGGGAGAGAGGGAGTGAGAGAGAGAGAGGAGTAGAAATTAACAGAGAGGTGATAGACAGAGCAGTAGAGAGAGAGGGGGAGAGAGAGAGTGAGAAGTAGAAATAGAGAGAGAGAGAGAGAGAAGTAGAGAGGGAGAAAGAAAAGTAGAGTGGATAGTAGAGATAGAGGAGAGAATAAAGTTAGAGAGAGAAAGAAAGCGAGAGAAAAGTAGAAAGAGAGAAAAATAGAGGGAGAGGGGGATAGAGTGAGAGATAAGTAGAAAGAGAGAGATGTAGAGACAGATAGAGAAGTAAAAGGAGAGAGAAAGAGGGAGAGGGAGAAGAAAGAGAGAGGGAGAGAGAAAGAGTAAGAGGTAGAGAAAGAGAGAATGGAAAAGTTTAAAGAGATAGGAAGATTAGAAAGAGAGAGAGTAAGAGAGAGAGAGAGAAAAAAAAAGAGAGTGGAGACAGAGGGATAAAGAGCGAGAGAGAGATAGAAGGAGAAAAGTAGAATAGGAGAGAGAGAGGAGAGAGAGAGAAGTAAAAAGCAAGAGACAGAGAGTGAGCGAGAGAGAAAGTGAAGTAGAAAGAGACAAAAGTAAAACAAGAGTAGGAGAGAGAGAGAGAGAGGAGAGAGAGAGAGAGAGAGAGAGAGAGAGTAGAAAGACCATGTAGAGAGAGCAAGAGAGAGAAAGAGATAGAAAAGTAAAAAGAAAGAGAGAGAGAGAAGTAGAAAGAGAGAAAGAGAGAAGTAAAAAGAGAAAGAGAAATAGAGAATGAGAGAGTGTAAGACCCGTGTCAATCTAACCAGGTCTTACCACCTTGAACCAGGTTTACCCATCATGGTCGAGTCAAATGGACCAAGGGCGTAAAGGAGATCAAGATCCCAGGTATCAAATCGACCCAAAAACACTTAAAATAGGGGAAGGGCCGCATAGCCTGCTAAGCAAGGTCGAACCTCCCAAAACAGAAAGGCAGACCCTCAGTTTTGAAAGGAGGGTCGGACAGCTTAGGACCCTAGGGTCGACGGGATCATCGACCCTCCCATTGACCC
>JAMYWD010001998.1:0-16593 GCA_028583415.1 Protea cynaroides
AGAAGAAGAAGAATGAAGAAGAAGAAAGAAGAAGAAAAGGGAAAAAGAAGACGGAAGATGATGAATGAAGAAGAAAAGGAAAAAAAGGACATGATGAAAGAAGATGTAGAAGAAAAATAAAGAAGAAGAAGAAGAAGATGGAGTGCGCCAGCGAACTTCTAAAGTGCGCCAGCGCCTTTCAGAAGTGCGACGACAGCGCACATCTATTTTTTTTTTTTGTGGTAAATTTCTTCTTATACTTCTTCTTTCTTTTTCCTTCTTCTTCTACTTTCTTTTTCTTTCTTCTTCTTTCAACTACATTCTTCATCTTCTTCTTTTTCTTCTTCATTATTTTTCTTTGTTCTTCATGCTTCTTCTACATTCTTCTTCTTCATTCTTCTTCTTCTGTGTTCTTCTTTCTTAATTTTTTTTCATTCTTTTTCTTCATTCTTTATTCTTCTTCTTTTTTTTTTTTTTGGGTAAGTAGATAATTTTATTAGAACCCAAAGGGGAAAAAACAACACAAACAAGCAGCAGACCAGGTAGGGGCTACCCCGCTACCACATAAACAGAACCAAAAAAATTACAACTTTGGAATCCGATGGGGCCGGACCCTAGCCAATCCTAATGAACATCAATGTTCCAACTCGCAAGAATGAATCTCTCTACATTATTTGTAGGTCTTAGGAACTTTGAGGATCTTAGTTTTTCTTCAACCTCCTTGATTATATACTATTGGTCACCAACTCTTTTGACTTTGATATTCTGGAAAAAATTCTTGTATTACGTTCACGCCATATATGATATATCATAGCATTGAATGTAATCTTTGGAATGGATGATGCACTATTGTTCTTGGACTTGATGGAAGCCATCCTTGCAGCTTCAATTAAGTACGAAGAGGGGCACAAGCACCTCACCCTGCACTTGGAGATGCACTGTCTCCAAACAAATTGAGAGAATTCGCATTCAAAGAAAAGATGAGTTGTGGAGTCACTACCCTTCTGACAAAGGCAACACAAATCAGGCACTACAATATTCCTGATCTGAAGTTGGTCTGCTGTAGGGAGAGCATCCCTACAGACTCGCCAGGAGACAAAGGAGTGACGAGGGATGTTAGAGGGGAACCATATTGCTCTGTGCCATGGCACTTTTGGACTTCGCAATCTAACTGCCTTCCAACCTTCCTTGATAGTAAAATTTGATTGACTCCCATTTTCATTTATCCAATAAATTCTGTCTAATGTATTGTTCAGATGCCATCTCACATTATCCATATCGTCCCAAACCGTCCTAAAACTTTGAATATCATTATAAGGGCACGTCTTCCAATCTGTTCCTTCCCAGTAATCTTTTACCATCTTCATCTTGAACTCTCCACTTACAAACTACGAGATATTCAGAATTCTATTCCAAATGGACTGACCATCCAACCATGGGTCCAGCCAGAAGTATGTCGAATCACCTGATCCTACAGAATACTCCACTGTAGGTTTTAGGAGGTCCCTATGTCTGAGAAGGCTTCCCCAGATCCAAGAGTAGTTTCTTGATATCTTGACTGTCCACAGAGATTCCTTTCTTAAAAAAAATTTCCTTGCCCATTGGACCCATATAGAGTTTTTGTTGGATACCAGGTTCCATAGTTGCTTCATAGCTCCTGCTTTGCACATGTCTTGGATTCGTCTTAAGCCCAAACCCCCTTCTTATTTCGGGAGACAGATCTTTTCCTAGCTAACATAGTGAATCTTTCTCTTCATATCTGGCCCTGACCATAGAAAGTTAGCGAGGACAGATTCTATAGCATTACTTGTCTTCCTTGGAATTCCAAAAATTCCCGCCCAATAGAAATAGCATCCTTGCCAAACCGAAGAAATGAGTTGCAGGCGCCTTGCAAAGGAAAGGAACCTGAATCTCCACCCCTCAATTTTACTTCTTATCCTATCAATAATGCATTCGCAGTCTCTGCTGGAAAGACTAGACGTGCCCAAAGGGATACCAAGGTGACGAATAGGAAATGCACCTTCTTCGAAACCACTCTGCGCAATAATTTCATCTTTTAGAGCATCCTGAATTCCTCCAATTAGAATGACTGATTTCCTGAAATTGATATTTAGGCCCGATAGCTTCATAAACTGTTGAAGGATCTTCAGAACACTTGAAGTGGAGGCAATATCAGCTTTCGAAAAGATCATGAGATCATCTGCAAATAGTAAGTGAGTAATGGATAGAGATTTGCATCTGCTAGGAATATAGAACATTTTTCTCCTGTAAGCCTCATCCAACCAATAAGAGAGAGGTTCCATAGCCAACGTAAATAGGTAAGGGGAGATTGGGTCACCTTGACGAATGCCCCTTTGCCCATTGAAGTAACCCGCAGGGCTTCCATTCACTAGAACAGAGAACATAGGCGTATGAATACAAGCACTAATCCATCTTAGCACTATCTCCGGAAATTCCATTTTTCGTAACACCAATAAGAGATAATTCCTATCAAGGGTATCATACTGTAAGACCCACACTCTGAAAACCCTGTCTAACCTTTGTTTTGTGTCGTGACAGGTCTTCCGATCATCACCAAGCCAGACGGGGCAAGCGGATAACAAACAGGTACAAAATCGGACCGAAGACGACCAATTATACCTGATTTTAGGTATACCGGTCGATGGTACTGGTCTTCGTACCGGTCGACCGGTATGGCCTACACAGCTATGTGCGGGAATTTGGAAATTGGTCTCTGCGGGTCCCGCTTTCCTGATTTCGAATCCTAGAAGTTTCCTAATCCTAGTAGGGTTACTAAACCCTATTTTCAGCTTATAAATACACCCTTAAGCCTCCTCAAATCCTTTCCATTGTCTCTCGCAAACCCTAGAGAAGAGAAAGAGGTGGAAAAGGAGAAGGAGCTAGGAGGAAGAAGAAGGAGCCGCCATTATCGTTCGACGAAGCTCACGCTAAGCCTGTCAACGGTAAGTGTTTGAATCCCACTTCCTACCCTATTTTAGTTGTGTGGGTGGATCAATACCATGCAAAGTAAGTATTGATCTAAAACCCTAAATTGGCCAATAAACCCTAAGTTGCCGTCAAACCCTAGATTCGAGTTTCTAGATGATATTCATCGAAACGAGAGTTGAATGAGTTGGGGATAACTATAACTTAAAGCCTAGACTTATAATGGATAGGAGAAACCCTGAAAATCTATGGAGGATGATCGTTGGCAGTCGAAAAACCCATGTATGGTCTTCTGGAGACATACCGGTCGACTATACCGGGTGCACATGGTGCGACCGGTATGTGCGACTGCTATCTCTCGGGAGGTTGTCTGTGGGGGACCGGCTGACCATACCAGTCGCCAGTCTTTCCCACAGAGCTGCGACCGGTATGTTGCCACCGGTCAGCTCTGTGAGGGTAGTTTGTGATCTCTGTTGGTTTTCGACCAACATGAAACCCTAAACAATATATTCTAATGAAACCCTAATATTATGTAGGACTTTGTGACTTATCATTTGGATCTTGCGACGTGGAGCAAGTGATCGAACGAGCGTCAGGTAAGGGAATCTGACCTAAACCTAATAATTAATGGACAGTAAATCGTTGTTAATCATTGATTATCTATGATGTGATGTTTGTGCATATTCACATGCCATCCTTTACTTTCAGTTATTATTACTGTTCATGCATTGATAGGATGTGATTGTTAGGCATGTGATTGTTTTCGTTGGTGTGTGGAGTGGGGCATGGGCCTGGGATCGCTCTTCACACTAGTACTTTTTGTAGTATTCTGTCTTAACATGCTTGGTACGGGTGGGGTATCAGGGGAAGGTCGTGGTACGGTGGTCTCCGATATTGATGTTGTCCCGGCCATTGTTATGTGGTACTATGGATTCCGAGTCGACGCTGGCTTGTCCACGATGCTTTAGCTCTATCTCTATGCCGTAGGGAGTAATGTTGTGGTAGGGTCTACCTGTGTATTGTTTCTATCCTAGTGGGTTAGTTGTGGATAGGGTATCTGGGGGAGGTGAGGTATTGTGGTCTCCGGCCTGGCCTACACGCTCTAGCTCTATCTTTATGCCGTAGACGGCTGTGCTGGGATAGAGCATACATTGTTGACATATAGGATTGGTTAGTTGCGAGCCCAGTTTGCAAGCCCTGGCCAGTAGGGGCTTAGGTACTGGTATGGGTAGAGTATCAGGGGAGGTGCGGGTATACCTTAGCTCTATCTCTATTCCATGATGGGTGCATGTGGGTTGGTGGTAGTGTGATCTACTGTACGATGCCACACACTCGTGTATAGAGGTGTGGGGGCCACCAAACCTTTCTATAGCACATTGCAAACTTAAAACTAGACCACAGCATAAAATGATTGTTACTCATGCATAATATTTTGAAACTGTCTGATTGCCTTACTGAGCTGTGTTGTGTGCTCACCCTTTGTACGTACATTGTTTTTTTTTAGATGTTGATGCAGGTTACACTGTTGATGATTACATGAATGCTCCGGCGTATGGAGGTGTTGCTGCTCTGGATGTGCAAGCAGGAGAAGATGAGCATGATGCTTCATGCGAGTGCCCTTTCTGCGTGTACATGTGATAGATTTTTATTTAATTGTTTCAGTTATTTTTGCTTGGTATTAAGTGATGTAAAATATTATTATTTTATGTGTTTGAATTTGAATAATGAGATATTTATTTAAATTATCAATAGATACTCAGTTCATTCTATTTAAATTCTTCCGCTGTATATTTATATTCTGATTGTGGTTATGTGTAATGGTTTGTATGGGTGGACACGGCCTATTCGAGATCCTGGTGTGAACCGTTGGTTCGATGACGGTTCACTCACACCATTCTGGTTGGATCAGAATTGGGGTGTGACAACTTGGTATCAGAGCTCTCGGGCTCTGTTCCAACAAACCTTATTGCACTTAACATAGTCGATGAACTGAGTTAGGAAGAATTAAAAATCTTAATACAAACGCACCTTAAGCATTGTTTGATACCTGAGACGGACTAAGAAAGATAATAATGTACTATTCTAAATATGAAACTTAATATGTGCACATACACTAGTTAGGAAAAACCATGAAAATTTCCATTAATTAATAAAATTGTAGCCAATGATTTAGTGCTACAGGGTACAGTCCACGAACCGGACAGTTACCCTGTTATATAAATAGTCATATGCAAAAGAGAAGAAAATAAAAGGGACAATCATGGGGTAGGGGGCCTAGGAGGAATAGGGTCCGCCATATCATAATCTCGCTCGTAAGCGACCCTAAGCCAATGCACCTGGTCCTGAGTCACCCGTACGCTGCGAGCCAGACGTCCCAACTCCTGACCCATCTCTCGCTGAGACTCTAGGATGACCCTCTGGGTGTCCCTGATCTCAGTGAACATACTCAACACCGGGTCTGGGGAAGGATGAGACAGCCCAGCTGTAGAGGAAGAGCAAGTTGAACAAGACCAGGTTAGAGAACCAAGTCCTGAAGTGGAGGAGGAACAGGTTCCAGAAGTACCGACAAATTTACCTGGCCCACCTCACAGGAATTCTGAGACCATTGTTACAAACTTGGTCTATCAGATGCAGGCTCAACAGAAGGAATTTCTGAGCGAAGTACTGAAGATGCTCAGGCCAACAGGTTCAGTTCCCGCTGGAAATACACCCGAGTCAAGAGGAATTAATACCACCCAACCGATGCAGAGTAGCCCAAGGCCGAGGGGCCAAGCACAGAACGTACCACCACCGCATCGGTTCCCGTCGCCTTCTACGTACCCGGGAGCTTATCCGAATCCACCACCATGGTACGGGCAGACACACAGGGACAGTATGACCTGAGCAGGTCAGTGGATAGATTCTTGAAGTTGAAACCTTTATCGTTCACAAGCAGGACAGGGAAACCATTGTGGCCAGCACAGTAGGTTTCTGAAATGGAAAAGAACTTCCGACTGATGACTTGCACTGAGGAGGAGAAGGTTCTGTTTGCCACTCATATGTTAAGGGAAGACGCCAATGCTTGGTGGTATTCTACTCGGGCATATCTGGAAAATAAGTATACCCTGGTTGATTGGGAAGTGTTTAAAGCGGCTTTCTTCGACAAATACTTTCCGAAGAGCTTCAGAGATCAAATGGAGAGAGAGTTTCTCAATCTGTAGCAATATCAGTCGACCGTAGATGCTTATCAGCAGAGGTACGAAGAGTTATTCTTCTTCGCACCAGCCAGTATGCAGGAGGAGGAGACCAAGACACGTAGGTTCACCATGGGACTACGTGGAAGCATCAGAGAGCACCTTTTGGGTCTGGACAAGAAGACCTACAACGAGGCGGTGCAGGTTGCGAGGGTAATAGAGTCCAGTCAGAGGGACAGCTTCTTTGCTCAGAATAGGGGAGTGAAGAGATCCGCTGGTGAGAGCTCGGGTGGTGGTAATACTAGACCATTCCGCCCATACAGGGCACAGACCGCTACAACACCTGCGAGAAACAACCTGGCAGCACCTGTGCCACAGTTCGCTAGACCCAACCCAAATATCAAATGTTATAACTGTCAGCAGCTGGGACATGTTGCAAGGAACTGCACTCTACCAAAGAAGCAAGCTCCCCAGCAAGGAAGAGTTTATGCGGTCACCAGTGAAGAGGCAGCCGCATCACCTGATGTGGTAACTGGTACGACTCTATCCCATACTATTTGGTTTATTCTTTCAGTTGCATGAGCATGTAGAACTAAGGGGCAATACATTCCAGGGATTGTAAATGTAGCTGGTTTACCCGCCAGAGTATTATTTGACTCTAGGGCCACGCACTCCTTTGTTTCTATTTCTTTTGGGAAGCGAATGGAGTTACCAATCAAGCATATGAACCCAAGCTTGATAGTTCGCTCTCCACTAGGAGTCGAAGTGGTTTTGACCGAATATTATGGACCATGTATTGTATGTATTGAGGGCCGAGACTTAGAAGCAAGCCTAGTAATACTTGAGATGGCAGATTTTGATGTCATTTTGGGGATGGATTGGCTTGGCCATCATTCGGTCCTCCTTTTATGTGGTGAAAGGAAGCTTGTGCTTACTGATAAAGAGGGAAGGGAATATTGTTTCGCTGGGATCAAGCTATCCAAGAAGCGGAAGTTGATCCTCTCCGCCCTAAAAACTAAGAGATGCTTGGAGAAAGGGGGAGTGGGTTATCTCGTATTTGTAGTCGATCTCACGGCAGAGTCTCTCAAGATGGAAGATATAGAAGTGGTTCGGGAGTTTCCAGATGTGTTTCCAGAGGAGATTCCAGGTTTACCACCAGACAGGGCTACAGAATTTGTGATAGACCTTATGCCAGGTTCGGCGCCGGTGTCTAAAGCACCATACAGGATGGCCCCGACCGAGTTAAAGGAGTTGAAGACCCAATTACAAGAATTGCTGGATAAGGGCTTCATACGACCTAGTATATCGCCTTGGGGAGCACCTGTAATATTCGTCAAGAAGAAGGATGGAAGTGTACGGTTATGTATTGACTACCGTGAGCTAAACAAGTTGAGGATCAAGAATCGGTATCCTTTGCCTAGGATCGATGATCTGTTCGATCAGCTGTAGGGTGCAAAGGTTTTCTCGAAGATCGATCTCCTATCGGGGTATCACCAATTGAAGATCAAGGTCGGAGATATTCCGAAGACTGCTTTCAGGACGAGGTATGGGCATTATGAGTTTCTGGTTATGTCTTTCGGGTTGACCAATGCTCCAGCGTCGTTTATTGAACTGATGGACCGAGTGTTCCATGATATGTTGGACACTTCAGTCATCATATTCATCGATGACATATTGATTTACTCTAAGGACATGGAGACTCATACAGCGTATTTGAGGGCAGCCCTACAACGGCTGAGAGATGTGAAGCTTTATGCAAAATTCAAGAAGTGCGAGTTTTGGCTGAAGGAAGTGGCTTTCTTGGGCCATGTTGTATCTGAAGACGGTATCAAGGTTGATCCAAGTAAGATAGCTGCTATAGTAGGATGGGAAGCACCAAAATCTGTTGCGGAGATTCGTAGTTTCCTTGGGTTGGCTGGTTATTATAGAAGATTCGTGGAAGATTATTCGAGGATCGCGGTTCCACTCACCAGATTGACCAAGAAGGGAGAGAAAATCAAATGGACAGATGAGTGCGAGAAGTGCTTTCAGACGTTGAAGTCAAGACTAGTCTCTGCACCTATCTTGACCATCCCAGAACCATGCGTACCGTTTACCTTATATACGGATGCTTCAGGGTTGGGAATTGGCTGTGTATTGATGCAAGGAGAACAGGTGATTGCTTACGCATCAAGACAGTTAAAAGAGCATGAGAAGAACTATCCTACGCATGACTTGGAGCTAGCAGCGGTTATTTATGCAATCAAGACTTGGAGACACTACTTGTACAATGAAAAGTTTCAGATCAAGTTAGATCACAAGAGCTTAACCTACCTTTTCACTCAGAAAGATCTGAATATGAGACAGAGGAGATGGCTGGAATTGTTAAAAGATTATGATTGTGACATCCAGTACCATCCGGGTAAAGCAAATGTGGTGGCTGACGCCTTAAGCAGAAAGTGGTCATCGAAACCTGAGGCAGGACCAAGTACAAATGTTGCATTGTATGCTGCAGCCTCGAGTTCAATGGAAATTGATGAAGAACATATTATAGAGACTGCAGAAGATCCAGTTGAGCAAGGCTTGATTCATAAGTTCACTATGATGTTCACCGCATTGAAGATCTCACCAGGTCTAATTGATGAAGTCAAGGTAGCAATCCTACAGGATCCATATCTCAAGACTGTGCAGGAAGACTTAGAGAAGGGTACGTGCAATCCTGACTTTACCTTGGAATCAGACAAAGTACTCAAGTATCGTGGACGGTTATGTATACCTGAGAGCGAAGACTACGATATCAGAGGTCGAGTTATGACTGAAGCTCATTACACTCCATATTCGGTACATCCAGGAAGTACCAAGATGTACCATGATCTAAGAAGACTATATTGGTGGAGGGGTAAGAAAGCAGATATAGCTCGTTTCGTGTTCTAATGTCTGAATTGTCAACAAGTTAAAGCGAAAAGGCAAAGACCCGCGGGTTTACTACAGCCGTTACCAGAACCTGCATGGAAGTGGGATTGTATCACTATGGATTTCATCACTGGCTTACCTTTGACACCAAGGTCAGTGGATGCAGTTTGGGTTATAGTAGATCGACTCACCAAGACAGCTCGATTCATTGCGGTCAGACCTCAGTATACCATGGAGAAACTGGCCAAGTTATATGTTGATAATATAGTCAGACTTCATGGCGTTACAGAGAGTATAGTATCTGACAGAGACCCCCATTTTACATCAAAGTTCTGGGAAGGGTTACAGAAAGCTATGGGAACAAAGTTGAAGTTCAGTACAGCTTTTCACCCTCAGACGGACGGACAGTCAGAGCGAACCATTCAAATTTTAGAAGATATGCTTCGAGCTTGTGCATTAGATTTCAAAGGAGCTTGGGATGAGAAGCTAACACTTATCGAGTTTGCTTACAACAACAGTTATCAGGCTACAATTCAGATGGCCCCGTATGAAGCACTCTATGGGAAGAAGTGTCTTACACCTCTGTTATGGAATGAAGTGGGGGAAAGAAGAATTGTAGGACCAAAGTTTGTTGAAGAAACTTACCGAGTGATTGATCAAATCAAAGAGAGAGTGAAGACGGCTCAAGTCCGACAGAAGCACTATGCGGATAATCGACGTCGAGATCTGGAGTTTGCAGTGGGTGACAAAGTGTTCTTCAAGGTATCACTGGTGCGAGGTCTGAAACGGTTTGGTAAGAAGGGGAAGCTATGGCCCAGGCATGTGGGACCATATGAGATATTGAATCGACGTGGTAATGTAGCATATCAATTGGCTCTACCACCATCTATGTCTAGCTTTCATAATGTGTTCCATGTATCATTACTGAAGAAGTATGTCAGAGATCCATCGCATATCTTGATCGCTGATCCTCCAGACTTGATTGAAGACTTAACTTCTGAAGTGGTGCCTGTAATGCTCTCGAGTCAAAAAGTTCACAACCTTCGAACCAAGGATATCCACTATGTGAAGGTGCATTGGAGAAGCCAAAATGTGGAGGAAATTACTTGGGAAGAAGAGAGCGCGATGAGGAAGGAGTACCCTAACCTTTTTGACGATCAAGGTACGTTCAAATTTCGAGGCCGAAATTTCTTTTAAGGGTGGGGGAGTTGTAGTACCTACATGCAAATTTCGGGATGAAATTTCTTTTAAGGGTGGTGGAGTTGTAAGACCCGCACTCTGAAAACCCGGTCTAACCTTGGTTTTGTGTCGTGAGAGGTCTTCCGATCATCACCGAGCCAGACGGGGCAAGCGGATAACAAACAGGTACAAAATTGAACCGAAGTCGACCAATTATACCGGATTTTAGGTATACCGGTCGATGGTACCGGTCTTGGTACCGATCGACCGGTATGGCCTGCACAGATATGTGCGGGAATTTGGAAATTGGTCTCTGCGGATCCCGCTTTCCAGATTTCGAATCCTAGAAGTTTCCTAATCCTAGTAGAGTTACTAAACCCTATTTTCAGCTTATAAATACACCCTTAAGCCTCCTCAAATCCTTTCCATTGTCTCTCGCAAACCCTAGAGAAGAGAAAGAGGTGGAAAAGGAGAAGGAGCTAGGAGGAAGAAGAAGGAGCCGCCATTACCGTTCGACGAACCTCACGCTAAGCCTGTCAACGGTAAGTGTTTGAATACCTCTTCTTACCCTATGTTAGTTGTCTGGGTGGATCAATACCATGCAAAGTAGGTATTGATCTAAAACCCTAAATTGGCCAATAATCCCTAAGTTGCCGTCAAACCCTAGATTCGAGTTTCGAGATGATATTCATCGAAACGAGACTTGAATGAGTTGGGGATAACTCTAACTCAAAGCCTAGACTTAGAATGGATAGGAGAAACCCTGAAAATCCATGGAGGATGATTTTCGATAGTCGAAAAACCCATGTATGGTCTTCCGGAGACATACCGGTCGACTATACCGGGTGCACATGGTGCAACCGCTATCTCTCGGGAGGTTGTCTGTGGGGGACAGGCTGACCATAGCAGTCACCAGTCTTTCCCACAGAGCTACGACCGGTATGTTGCTACCGGTCAGCTCTGTGAGGGTAGTTTGTGATCTCTGTTGGTTTCTGACCAACATGAAACCCTAAACAATATATTCTAATGAAACCCTAATATTATGTAGGACTTTGTGACTTATCGTTTGGATCTTGCGACGTGGAGCAAGTGATCGAACGAGCGTCAGGTAAGGGAATCTGACCTAAACCTAATAATTAATGGACAGTAAATCGTTGTTAATCATTGAATATCTAAGATGTGATGTTTGTGCATATTCACATGCCATCCTTGACTTTCAATTATTATTACTGTTCATGCATTGATAGGATGTGATTGTTAGGCATGTGATTATTTTCATTGGTGTGTGGAGTGGGGCATGGGCCTGGGATCACTCTTCACACTAGCACTTTTTGTAGTATTCTGTCTTAACATGCTTGGTACGGGTGGGGTATCAGGGGAAGGTCGTGGTACGGTGGTCTCCGATATTGATGTTGTCCCGGCCATTGTTATGTGGTACTATGGATTCTGAGTCGACGCTGGCTTGCCCACGATGCTTTAGCTCTATCTCTATGCCGTAGGGAGTTATGTTGGGGTAGGGTCTACCTGCGTATTGTTTCTATCCTAGTGGGTTAGTTGCGGATAGGGTATCAGGGGGAGGTGAGGTATTGTGGTCTCCGGCCCGGCCTGCACGCTTTAGCTCTATCTTTATGCCGTAGACGGCTGTGCTGGGATAGAGCATACATTGTTGACATATAGGATTGGTTAGTTGCGAGCCCAGTTTGCGAGCCCTGGCCAGTAGGGGCTTAGGTACTGGTATGGGTAGAGTATCAGGGGAGGTGCGGGTATACCTTAGCTCTATCTCTCTTCTATGATGGGTGCATGTGGGTTGGTGGTAGTGTGATCTACTGTGCGATGCCACACACTCGTGTATAGAGGTGCGGGGGCCACCAAACCTTTCTATAGCACATTGCAAACTTAAAATCAGACCACAGCTTAAAATGATTGTTACTCATGCATAATATTGTGAAACTGTCTGATTGCCTTACTGAGCTGTGTTGTGTGCTCACCTTTTGTACGTACATTGTTTTTTTTAGATGTCGATGCAGGTTACACTGTTGATGATTACATGAACGCTCCGGCGTATGGAGGTGTTGCTGCTCTGGATGTGCAAGCAGGAGAGGACGAGCATGATGCTTCATGCGAGTGACCTTTCTGCGTGTACCTGTGATGGATTTTTATTTAATTGTTTCAGTTATTTTTGCTTGGTATTAAGTGATTTAAAAGATTATTATTTTATGTGTTTGAATTTGAATAATGAGATATTTATTTAAATTATCAATAGATACTCAGTTCATTCTATTTAAAGTCTTCCGCTGTATATTTATATTCTGATTGTGGTTAGGTGTAATGATTTGTTTGGGTGGACACGGCCTATTCAAGATCCTGGTGTGAAACATTGGTTCGATGACGGTTCACTCACACCATTCTGGTTGGATCAGAATTGGGGTGTGACACATACGCTTTATGTAAATCCACCTTGAGAACAGCAGTTGGGGCACATGAAACTCTATCCATTCCTCTCACCATCTCATGGCTTAAAAGAATATTATCTGTAATGCATCTGTCTTTGATGAAAGCTGATTGATTGGGAGCCACTAGGGATTGAATTATCATCTGAATTCTGTTAGCCAAGATTTTTGCAACAAATTTATATAAAACATTACATAGAGCTATTGGTCTGAAATCAGCAAAGGTCTGGGGACACTCCAATTTGGGAATCAAGCATAGGAAGGTATTGCTTGCATCCCTAGGCATATAAGGATTTAAGAAGAACCATTGGATGGCAGAAGTTACCTCTTGACCAACAATCCTCCATGCATGCTTAAAGAAGGTGGCATTGAATCCATCTGGGCCCGGAGATTTGTTGCCATCAAAGGAGAAGACAGTCTTTTAATCTCATCATCCGTAATCGGCTGCATCAAGATCAGCTTCTGGGGCTGAGACAAGGTTCTAACCACCCTCCAATTCTGAAGCTCCGAATCATCAAAATCATCTCTCCTATTGTCAGAGAAAAGATTTTGAAAGTACTTCTCAGCTTCTTGTTTGATCTGCCTGGGATCTTCCACTCTCACCCCCTCAGAGTTAATGATGTTGTCAAAAGAATTTTTGTAATGATGCCATCTCATACTTTGGTGGAAAAATTTGTTGTTTTTATCTCCCAGGTTTAGCCATCTGGTTCTAGATTTTTGTCTAAGGAACTTCTCCTCTCTTTCTAGAGCACTTATGAGGGAAACTCTATTTTCTTTTTCTTTAGCAGCCAAAAAGCTGTCAAGGGGATGAAGAGATAAAAGAGACTGCACATTTGCTAATTCCTCTTCAGCAATTTTGACCCCCGCATTGAAATCACCAATAACCTTTTTATTCCACTCCTTCAAAGCTTTCTTAACATTCTTCAATCTAGCTGCCACTACCGACAGAGGAGATAAATGGTTACTTACAGCCTCAGACCAAGCTTTTTCAACCAAAGGCATAAACTCCTGATGATCCACCCATGCATTGATGAACTTGAACGGCTTTGCACCAAAATCCTTCATTTTACGAATCTGCACCACTATAGGACTATGATCCGAAATAGATGGATCAAGGAATGAAGCTTCTGAGTTCTGGAATTGGTCAATCCACTCATGATTGACAAGAGCACGATCCAACTTACAACAAATTCTGTTTGCCCCCAACTGGTTATTGTTCCATGTAAACCGATGCCCAGTCCATTTTAAATCATCAAGATTGCAGTTGGACAGGCATTCATTGAAAGCTGCAGAATGTTGAGCATTAACACCATTTCCACCAATTTTCTCCTCATTACTTCTAACAATGTTGAAGTCCCCCAAAGCAATCCAAGGAGTAGAGACCGAAGTGCCAAAATTGATAAGGCTTTGCCATAGAGAGGTTCTGCTATTAGGCTCATTTCTTCCATAAATAGCTGATAAGAGGAATTGACTACTGGAATTGACTTCAGTCACCTTACAAAATATCACTTGATTTTCAGCCACAATTTTTTCCACCTTGTAGATGGCCAGATTCCACCATACAATGATTCTAGGAGGATCAACATCAAACTCATTAAACAGACAATCCCATCCCTGCATAATAGTTGAAAGAGAGAATTTTATACTGTTAATTTTCAGCTTCGGCTCTGATAGACAGCATAAACCAGCTTTAAATATCTTTAAGGACTTCCTCACTGCCTTCTTCTTAGCAGCACCATTCAAACCTCTAATGTTCCAAGCAACTAGATTCATCATAAAAACATTAATGATGAGAAGATCTCCCCGAGCTCATGCCCTCCTCCCAGATTGACCCGAGACCTATTCCTTTTCTTGAATCTCCACTGTCAGATTTTACAGCCCCACTGTCACCATTCACATTTTCCGTTTCATCCCCAATTTCCTCCTCATAAGGACATTGGTACTTTCTGACTTTCTTACCATATAAGTCCACATTATTTCCAATCTTCATTCTTGTTTGATCATTTCCATTCTGTCCCTTAACCGTTCTTCCTTTCTCCTTGCTTTCACTACAATCCGCGGGGGGTTTTTTATTCATTAAAGGGCCAATAGGTTGAGCCCCGATTCCAGCATGATTATGGCGGACAGCAGCCTTCATATGGTCAAACAGAGATTTGTTAGAGGTCAAACTGGAAGAGGGAGGAGCAATTGGGCCTAGGGAGGATGGGGTTTCATCAAATTGGGCCTGGGTTGAAGCATCCCCAGGATTAGGTTCTACACTGTTTCTGGGTTCAATATGGCTACTCAGTCCACCTTTTTTGAGAATAGAAGGTCTTCTAGGGGGAAAAGGAGTATGGCCAGCCGAATTGGATGGGCTGGACAAATGAAGGGGTGAGATGGATTCGTTAGGGGCAGCATGGGGTTCTGTCGGATCAGGGGTATGATGTAAAACAGACAAGGCTGGGCACCCATCAGACTCAGCCTGGACAGACTGGTCCACAACAGAGTACAGGCACTCAAAGCGGTTAGGGGGACAAACTACAGATTCTGCACACACTGCCGCAAGAGGATTTGTATCACCAGAATGGAAATTAGCCTTTTGGGAGGGAAATTTGAAATTAGAACCTGAAAAATCCAGCTTACCAGGACTCGACACGTGGTTCAAAGGCAGCTTCTTTGACTGAAAAGTAAACTGATGGTTCAGAACATGGGTCGGGTTTTTGGTACGGTTCAGCCCTCCCACTGGTCCACCGGATCTCTTCTTCTTGACCCGGATGGGAATCCAGTTTTCTTCAGGCCGAAACTGATATGGATTCCCTTCAACTGAGTCGGCAGTAGGCTCCTTAACCAGTATATCTTCTTGTTCTCTCCCTGCAACTTCCTCTAGCCCGGGGGGATCATTCTGGTCCTTCTCGTTATTACCTTTCAAACTTGCAGATTTTTGAGATTGTTGAGGTTTTACCTGACATGCATTCTCAATATGTCCAAAAACACCACAAGATAGACACTGGGGAGGCTTCCAATCGTACTTAACTGGCTGAAAGAACACATTACCTTGGTCATCTTCTATAGTAATTGTTTCCAGCATAGGGGACTCACCTGAAAATTCAACACATACTCTCGCGAAGATCCATCTGTTTTTCAGGGCAGTAGTGCTATCTGAGTAAAGAGGGACTCCAAGGACCGAACAGATTGCACTAAGTGCCTCTTCCCCCCACAGATGCAGCGGTAAACCTGGTAAAGAAATCCATAATGGCACTTTTTTTAGGCCAAGCACAGCTCCATTGTGTAGACTCCGTTCCCATTGTCGAAGGAACAAAGGTTGGCCTCCCACATAAAAGATACCAATCTCCAGTATTTTATCTCTATCCGAAATATCAGAAAAACGGAAGGCATATCCTCCATGAATGAGCTGCAAAATCTCCACAAAACCAGACAGTTTCCATTGCCGGAGAAGGGTGGTTTTGACAAAAGTGAAGCTGGGTTTCTTACCGAGAAAGAAACCAACCAAAGTATTATCCAAAACCCTTAGTTCACCAACAACAGCACTTTCAGAGCAAACCCCAATGGGTTGATTCTCCCGAATGACTGGAGGGATGAATCTGAGGATTAACTTCTTAGGAGGAATAGGGGCTTGGATGGGTTGATTTTTCCATACACTGGGTACCGGGTTATGATTCAGAAAAGGACTTGGTACAGAAGGAGGTTGAAGAGGTGGATATTCTTTCTGGTTCAGATTCGTGTCACCTCCACCATGAGAAGCCAAAGGATGGTCTAAGGGGATGATAGGGTCTGATTTAGAGGCAAAATCCAGACCATGATTCTGGATTGAAGTTTCAGCTAGAGATTCATCCATAGAAGAACAAAATTTTCAAGGACGAATCAGGAAAAAACACAGAAGAATAATCCGGTATTCTAGGGAAGACAGAAAAAAAATAATGCAGATTTCAACCAGATTTCTCTAGATGGATGCAGAAAATAGTCGGGAAAACTAG